>JASGAU010362794.1:0-13987 GCA_030220045.1 Australoheros facetus
TACGAAGAATTTTTTAGTCCTGAAATCTCAAACATCGAGCTGAGATATGGCCATGGGTGCGGTGGTTTCTCCGCTTGACTTTCTCCAACCGTCTCCATTGCTGATTTCTGTTAGAATGAAAGCGGGAGCTCAGCTCAAGTCAACGATGGCGTAATTCCAAATCCCAGGTGTGAGCGGAGACTGTGATTGGTTTCCCTTCTTGTGAAGATAATTGCGTGTGGCCAATTGCATTTCAGTAAAGAAAAATAGCAACAGCGGACTACAAAGCTATGCTGAGCCAAAAGGAACGAGTAACGACAATCTTTTTAGAAATGTAGTGGAGTCGAAAGTACAATATTTGTCTTTGAAATGTAGTGGAGTGAAAGTCATAAGTTCACCAAAAAGCAAATACTCAAGTAAAGTATAAATACTCAAAAAATGTACTTAAGTACAGTACTCAAGTAAATGTACTCCGCTACTGTCCACCACTGCAATCGACACACGGTGAAATAGGTGACTCTGTCTTCTTCAGAGAATGGTTTCTAATCCCGTGTTTTTCTCATTTAGCCAAAAATAAATTAATTAATTTAAAGACACACACACAAGCACACCATATTGTTCTCGGGAAGCTTACTCATCGTCCCTGTGCGTGACCTATGATTCTCTGCATGCTTTCACACACTGGTACAGTGCATTCACCCACCCACTCTCACACACAGAAAACACGGGGACAAGGACACCACATGAAAGCAGATACAGCAACAAAGTACTTGACAAAAAAAATAATTAAATAGAGTAAACTTAATAGAATGGAGCAGCCTTCACGGTACTGAGAAGACTCTGCCACCTTTTATACTTCAGACAGCCTGCACATACACAAAAAGTTACACTACATACATAGATATGCATTCACTCTGCATAGAGTCCTTACAGATACAGATTTACTTTCTTTCTCTCTTGTGCCTCTTTCTTCATCGTAGTCAAGGTCACTTCTAAAAGGATTCATCAGTTAAACATGTCGACAAGAGGTGTTGGCTGCCGTGTGCAGCTTTGTTAGGTGTATGATTAGAAATTCAACTTCTCTATAATACAGTACGTCTATCTTAGACTAAGTAATAAGCACTTAACCTCTGATATCTTATGTATCTCTACAGTACCACACAATTGTTTTTGTTCACATTGTATAAGAGAAATATCTTTATGTCAAGTGCTCTAAAATGTTAAATCCTCCAAGATATACACACATCAACAAATTATATATTTATTGGATAGCGCTGATGTTCTCAAAGCTTATTCAAGATTGAAATTAACATGTTTTTTTCTCAGCTTGCTAACTGCCTAACAGGGTACAACAGTTTGTTTTGAGTGTAAATGCAACCTGAATCTGCTCGTGTGTGAATACTTTGTAGGTGTTGAAGATTAGACTTCCCCGCGCGCAAACTCTGCCCCTCTGACTTCAGCAGAAGTGTTAATCCTTCTGTTTTGATTTGGGTGTCAAGCTGTCATTTATCGAAGCCCTGATAAACAGATGCTGTAATGGGTGTCGGTGTGACTTGACAGATAACGATATGAGTCACACAGAATCTGATCATTCTTACACACTGACCCACAGGTGATAGCCCACACACATACTCACATATTCACACACACACACTCTCCTTTTATATGATTGTTGCAGTACAGTTCTCACTCATTTCTCTTATGTTTACTGTGACATAATCATCCTTGAATTTTGTCCAAAATAATGCAGCCTTTCTTAGTTCAGCCTTGGTCACTATGACAACTATCCAGGTAGTCTTCTACGTAGTACCATGCAAAGGTTTCAGGCAATAAACATAAAGTGTGGATGTTTTTAAATAAATTCACGCAAAGTGCAGTAAATGGAAAAATCCTAAATTAAATCAAGTTTTAGTGTGACCAACCATTGCTGGTAAAATAGCACCAGTTCACAGTTCTTCAAACTACTTGGCAGGTAGCTTGTTCCAAGCATCTTGGAGAACTTGACACATTCTGCTTTATTTGCTGTAGGGCCATCTGTTGCAGGACTCCTTGCTTTTCATCACATAGTTCTCTATGGCTGCATTTGTGGTTTTCGGAACGACCGCGCATGCCTTTCTGATGGTACAGCATCGTAAATCTGTACAGCTTTGATTAGAACCTGTACATCCTGATATATTCTTGCCACAGATTTTGCTAGAAATGATCAGTTGATTGGGGTGTTTATGAATAAAAGAAGAGTGTACTTTGAAACAGCTATAACGCTATAATTAAAAAAAAAAAATGCCACTCTTTCTCCAATTTACCTTCATCCGTATCTCTTTTGTTTTCCTATTCTCAGTCATCTCTCATTCTTGTCCTCTCTATCCAGTTTTGTCACCCTCCCCGAGCTCGCTCTGCCTCTGTTCTCATCCCTTTTAATCTCCGTCCTTCTACTCTCTTTCCCTCTGTGTTCGTTTCCCACTCGGTTCTCCAGCTGTTCACTGAGCTGGGTGTTTATTTGACATATTGAACTGTTTTGAAGCCACTAACCTTTCTGTGTGTCTTGGACAGTAAGTACTGCTCAAGCTTACACACACACACACACACACACACACACACACACACACACACACACACACACACACACACACACACGCGTCAAATGTCATATGCCTTTTTGAAACATGTACATCCATATACGCACGTATGGATGCATGTAAACGTGATGCATAGTGGTGCATTTGATTTTAGTGTCAGACCATCGTGTTATTGTCACATTTACAATATGCTGATTAATATACAGTAAGCAATATCTGAAATCTAATTTTTATTGCCTTATGCTCTTTGGCGTTAAATCTGAAATCAAAGGCAGCAGCGTAATGGGAGCACATGGTGAAAATATAACCAAATAATGTGCCTGAATAAAAGTGAATGAATTTGATAATAAACACGCCATAGTCTAGTCATAGTCACTTTTTCAGTTCTTTCTAGGTGTTTGGTAGAAGTTTGGTTATTTGTGTTATGGGTAGAAAGACATAGCCCAAGGTATGTTCACTTGACCCCAGATGATTATGATGATGATGATGATACCACCTCTATTGAGTTTGTTGGTAAAGCTAGGCCCCCTGGATGTGCTTGGCTTGGTGACATGAGAATGCAGAATTCATCTCTGCATCTTTGCCAAATATATCAGTGATCCTAAAGATTGGGGATGTAGGAACTCATCAGAAGAAGTTAGTTTTTAGTTTGTTTTTTTAAACTAGTAAGTCCATCCATCCATTTCCTGTCAGGTCTGGGTTGTGGGGGCAGCTAAAGAGATACCCAAACCTCCTATTCCCTGCCATCTCCAGAACTTCCATGAGGACACAGAGGCATTCCGATGCCAGCCAAGCAATGTAATCTCTCCAGCAGTCCTGGGTTGACTTCAGGGTCTCCTCCTGGTAGGAGGTGCCCAAAACGCCTCACCTGGGCAGCAACTATGAGCACCCTAGTCAGATGCCCATACCACCACAACTGACTCCTTTTGATGTGGAGGAGCAGTGGCTCTACTTTGAGCCCCTCCCAAATGACAGCGTTCATGAACTGATCTCAAAGGGTGAGCCCAGATACCCTAATGAAGAAGCTCATTTCGACTGCTTGTATCCACAGTCTTATTCTTTCAGCCACTACCCACGGCTCATGGCCATAGATGAGGTTGTGAGCATAGATCAACCATAAATTGCTTCACTTTCACACTTAGCTCTTTCTTTACCACCACAAAAGACCAGTACAAAATCTGTATGTCTGTAGAAGCTGCACCAGTCCGTCATCCCACTCTCCCGTCACTCGTGAACAAGACCCCAAGATTTTTGCATTCCTCTCGGTACTCCAACCTTTACCTCCTGACAACCATTGTCTCACACTCGGTGGTGCTAATTCTCGATCCTTAACATTCTACTGCAAACTGCCCAAGTGTGAACTGAAGTTCCCTGGTGGGTGAAGCCAGAAGTACCACATCATCTGCAAAGTGCAAAGAGGTGAATCTGAGGCCACCAAACAAATTCTGCCCCTAAGAGTTATGAAAGGAATTGGTAACAGTAGATAGTCCTGGCTGAATCCAACTCCAACCAGTGATGATTCTGACTATCATCCAAGTCAGACCTTACTTGGCTAGTAAGCTAGATGTGAGATGCTTTAATCAGACCGAAGCACTCTATGTGCTTCGTTCCAGTTTCTCTGGTCTCTCTGCTGCCCATTTGGCCTTTTGAAGAGAATTTACACTATTTATTAAAATCTCTTATTTCATCAACTCCTTTTTCTTGACTGTCTGCAAACTATTCCCAGTGTAGAGCAGTTTACATCATGACTTATGATTAAATAAAAATCATGTTTTGCAAAACAGAACATTTATAAAACGCCAGTAGCATTTTCCTTTCTGGACTTTCACACTAAACAAGTGGCAGATAAACTGCACATATGATCATGTCATCTCTTAGTGGTTTATTAGTGTATTTGTGGATTATGATGCAGATTTACTTTGCCTCTGTGAGCAAGTTCAGTGAATGCAGCATTTCCAAGAAATAACTTGAATTTGCTGCATTTTCTTAAATGAAAAAGTCACTCAGTTTCCCCCCCCAACAGTAAGACCACCTGCTGACACACTGTGAGGGAGCCATGCAGTATAAATTCTTCAGTCAGGACTCAAGTCCAAAATTAGAATAACAGGAATATATGAATCCTGCTTTAGGTTGCAATACAAATGAGGCTCACAGGTTTGTCTTTATTTCAAAGACATAGTATTTGAAATAAAGACAGCGTGTCTCAGTGCTCCAGCCGCAGATGCATTAATGTCTTCGCTGACGCCCAAGGGCACCGAGCCTGCTGTATATCATTACTGTTAACATCTGCATAAATCTAAATAAAGCTCTAATTTGATCTCTCAGCAACCAACAGGTCCAAGTTCAGTTCTGACCTCTCTCTCTCCCTGGAGCCCATGTTCTGCTGCATATTTGCATAAATGAAAGATGATTGTGAATATGTGGCAAATATGCAAATAAGCCAATTATGATTGATCAGCTGATTGATTGGTGTTGTCTTTGCCAGTACAACCTGTCTGCATGTGGCGCTTTCTCTCTCTTTGCAAGTAGACCTTCAATTAGCACAGCAGAGGCTTTTTATGGCAGATGTTGCTGATTGACAGGTGTGTATGTGGGGCCAGAGGTTAGTGACGCTTAAGGTTGTGTGCTTGTGTCTGCACCCTGGTAAACCCATCATTTGGATTCAATAAGAGAGTCAGATCAACAAGAAGAATAACTGTGAGGGGGGAAAGATAGAGTAGGAATAAGAAAATGCTGGTTTTGATCTGTAAGCATGACAAGCACATGTGTGCAAGCTAAACTTATTGAAAACCTGTCTCTCATACTAATGCATTCAATCTGCAGAGGCTTTTGATTCTTTCAAGGACGCACCTGAAAGGACCCCCCCCCCTTCACACACACAAACACACACAGTGCATACTCATACACACAGTGAACTCTCTCTCTCTCCCTCTCTCTCTCTCTCAGTTCAGAGGAGACACTAGGCCAGTGTCTAGTCCTGGCCTGACAGTGTAGGGAGGGCCACAGAGGTGAGTGGGAGTTGATTGAGTTTGCTCAGCTACAGCCCATGGGACTACAGACAATATTACAGGACTCACACTCTCACCCACACGCACACACACAGACACACACACACACACGTACCTGAAAAGCAGCCGGCTACTACACACTCAATTTAATCAGGGCTTATGTCTATGGAAGTGAGCATATGTGACCTCCTCTGTTTCTACGCCCTCCCTTCCACCTGCATCTCTGTCTTTCTATCTGTCTATCAATGTATCATTCTGTCTTCCTCATGGTTTCCCGCTTCCTCTTTCTGTCTGACTGCCTGTCTACTTTGATACATTTTACCTTTTTCACAATTTCTACAGCCATACATCCGCCTTTAAGAAATGGCAAGGGATGTGGTTTTGTGTGTCAGAAAGCAAAGGCAAAGTCCATTAACTCGTATTTAATAGTGAAAGGTGCGGCGTACTAGGGTAGGGCTCTTAGATCTTAGTCTGTCATTTTATATACTCAGCAGTTAATTTAACAGTTCAGAGACACATGAAGTCTTTTGGATTGCATTATGATTTCTCTGTTGTACTGGGAATGCAAAAATATTGGTAAAATGTCTGACATAACAAACAAGTTATGATTGTTGAATAACAAACAGGCTAGTTCCTGTCTACACTTTATCTTAGTTATTCCACATTAAAAATTGTTTTACCTTGTTGTATCTTTTCAGGCAGGCTGATAGAGACACGTCTGTAGTTTTATAACTGCCATTAAGCAAACTAGTTGTTGCTGGCATAGCTAAGCTTAGCCACAGCAAAGTGTTATGAGCAATGTGTCTACATGTTTTTTTGAAAATTAATAACATATACATAGACAAATGTGTGAATAAGACAATTTGTAATGATGTCTGTTGTTGCTTGATCATGTGTTTGTGTCTGTTAATACACTCTCTCAGGAGGAATATAATTGCAGCATTCAGGCTACTTTTCCCAAAAGCCTTCAATTAACAGAATCAGAGAGCCGCCCTCTCCTTTCCGTTTGTCTTTTCTCTTATCTTTCCCTCTCTCCGTCTTCTTCGGTTCTTTTTTTTCTCGTCACAGCTCTTCCCATCTACACCTTCCATGGTATTCCTCTGTGTTTCTGCACAGCTTCCATCACCTTGGATCACTTTTAATGATAGCGTCTGAACGCAGTGGGGCAAAGGCTTTGAAGAGGAGGACGACATAAGGGAGATCAGAAGATTTGCATTTGTTTGTGTCTACATAGTAGATTGTGATCACCTCATCACGAGGAGAGATATTGGATTATCACTGAAGATGCAACACACACAGCCACAACATGGGTGTGACTGGTGTGTGTGTGTGTGTGTGTGTGTGTGTGTGTGTGTGTGTGTGTGTGTGTGTGTGTGTGTGTGTGTGTGTGTGTTATGCTTGTGACTCTGTAGAGACTTCCTCTGATACATATAGACCTCCCGCAGGGTGAGTGGGGAATATATATTTTTTTCACATTCCCCACTCGCCCTGTGGATGGTCTTTGTCCTCCAAGCTCTGGTCCTCTACCAGAGGCCTGGGAGCTTGAGGGTCCTGCGCGGTATCTTAGCTGTTCCTAGGACTGTGCGCTAACGGAAAGCGATCTCAGATGTGGTTCTTGGAATTTGCTGGAGCCATTCTCCCAGTTTGGGGGTCACTGCCCCGAGTGTTACGATTACCACTGGGACAAATGTTGCCTTCACCTTTCATGTCCTCTCTAGCTCTTCTCTGAGCCTTTGTTATTTCTCGAGTTTCGAGTGTTCCTTCTTCCTGATGTTGCTATTGCTTGGTATTGCTACGTCTATCACTACAACCTTCTTCCTCTGCTTGTCCACTACTACTATGCCCGGTTGCTTAGCCATCACCATTTTAACAGTCTGTGTTGCAAAGGCTCAGTCAAAGTCCAGACATCAAGAGGCAGGACCCTAAGAGAGATGTCCATAAAGTTTTCACAGCACTGCACGGTCCAGTAAGAACTTTTTTTCACATTTACATTAAAAAGCTAAAAGGCTCAGATTATATAATTAATAAAATGCAATAAAAAATAATTCAGTGTATTAGAGTTTTTTGTTTGTTTGTTTTCAGAATTAAAGATTACTTTTTTCTGTGTTCACACTTGCTTTCTCTGGAGTAAAGTTGAGTGTTGGCAGAGTCTCCTTTCCATCCACTTCCCTTCAGGAATATTATTGGCATTCACCTTCATCCCACACCCCCACCTAACTCTAAAAGTATGCAGCAACAGTCACCTTTTTTCTCACCACGTCTTTACCTCTCCCAACCTGCCAAACCCAGCCATGCTCTCTCTCTCTCTCTCTCTCTCCCTCTCTCTGTCACTTGCTCTCTCTCACATTCTCCCTCTCTCTCCATCTAAAGGTGAATGTTAGCGGTCACTGTCGGCAGATTTGCCCAGAAAATTGAATCAGCCAGCAGGTTGGGGGCCAGAGAGGCACAAGTGCCAAGCTGTACACTAATTTAATTCTGTGTGTGTGTGTGTGTGTGTGTGTGTGTGTGTGTGTGTGTGTGTGTGTGTGTGTCCATGTTTGTCTATACATACAGGATGTGCTTACGTGTCTATACTACATATGCAGCATTGTATACAGATGTGTCTATCCTTCAGAGAGGAAAGAGCGTTTGAGTTCACCTCTTCATGGCCACTGCGGTTGCATGTGTTTGCAGCTCTGTCAGAGCCAGCATGAGCTGACGGTGATGAGACCTACAACTGTTGTACATTGTTATATTGTCCTGGTGTATTTATTGTATGTCGTGTAAAATCATGAGTACACACTTTAATTTGCAAGCTTCTACATGTCAGGTCTAAAAATTAGGTAATACAACGTGCAGCAAAAACTAATTCAACCTAAGCACCATGCAATGATCAATGAAAATGCAAAAAAATAAAAATAAAATTCCAGGAGTTATATACTAGATTCCATAGACCTCAAGTATGGCTTGTTTGGAAGGATATCGGAAGAAAAATATTTCTCTCTATGTTTTGCCATAATGCATAGCACCACATTTGGTGAAAACCAAGCAGTGTTTATGCACAAAGACCTCATACTAACTGTCGAGCACAATGTTGGAGGGCTGATGATTTGGATTTGTTTTGCAGCTCCCCTGTTTACCAAAGTATTATAGAGTCAGCTGTGAGGTCATCTGCCTGACACCTACAGCTTGGCTAAAATTGGTTTCATGCAAGAGGACAATGATCCAAAGCACACGAACAAACTATAACAGAATGGCTGGAGAAAAAAAAAAAAAAAAAAAGTGTTGCAGTGATCCACTCAAGGTCCAGACCTCAACCCAGCAGAAATGCTGTGGCGCATTCTTACAAGAGCTGTGTGTAAAGTTACACAGCAGCATAAAACTGTCTTTCACATTTGCATTTAGAAAGCTAAAAGGCCCAGACTATATACTTATATATATTTATATACTTACTAAAAGACACAAAACCAAGAATGATTATTCAGACCATTACTCTCAGTGTTGTCTGATTAATATACTGCTCAAAAAAATTAAAAGAACACTTTTTAATCAGAGTTTAGCATAGAGTCAATTAAACTTCTGGGATATTGATCTTGTTAGGTAAGTTGCAGAGGGTGTTGTTAATCAGTTTCAGCTGCTTTGGTGTTAATGAAACTAACAACAGGTGCACAAGAGGGGCAACAATGAGACAACCCTCAAAACAGGAATGCTTTTACAGGTGGAGGACACTGACTTTTCCCTCCTCGTCTTTTCTGACTGTTTTTTCACCAGTTTTGCATTTGGCTTGGGTCAGTGTTACTACTGGTAGCATGAGGCCATACCTGGACCCTACAGAGGTTGCACAGGTAGGTCAACTCCTCCAGGATTGCACACCAATACAAAATGACCTCCAGCAGGACAGTGGTGTGAATGTAAGGAATCCGATTTGTGATCATTAAATTGATTTGAATGTGTTGTAATAAATGATGTATGTTTTATGTTTATTTTGTGTTTTCTTATTGTATTATGGGTTTTTATGTGTAATTTAATGTTTTTGTTGTTTAGATTGTATTGTTGTCTATTTTTGTTGTTGTTTTGTTTTTTCTTTCCCTTACATTGTTTCTGTCTGACCTGCCAGGGACTACAGATGGAAAGTAGACTTCGGCTAAATCTGACATGTTTACATTGCAGTGTTCATCAATATGTGTTGTCCCTTTTTAAATGAAAAAATCTGAAATAAATAAATCTGAATGTCTGACCAAAAATCAGAAACACACTTATGAGGGTAGCCTGAGGGCCCAGTGTCCTCTAGTAGGCCCTGTTCTCACTGCCCAGCATTCTGGACCCCATACGGCATTTGCCTTAGAATACTAGAACTGGCAGGTCCACCACTGGTCTCCAGCACATGTGAGATAAGTGAAAGATTCTGGAGAAGCTGTGGAGAATGTTATGCTAACTGTCATTGGATGAGCAGGTTGGTCAGGGGGATGCACAGACCTCTACAGGCTAGGCAGCAGCACCCTGACTGCCATTAGGTATCAGGATGAAATCCCTGGACGCACTGTCAGACCCTACAGTGCTGCAGTGGGTCCTTGGTTCCTCCTGGTACATGACAGTGCCCGGCCTCATGTGACCAGAGTATGCAGGCAGTTCCTGGAGGATGAAGGAATTTATACTATTGACTGGCCCCCATGCTTGCCTAAATCCAATAGATCACGTCTGGGACATTATGTTTCAGTTCATCCGACGTCACCAGGTTGCACCTCAGACTGTCCAGGAGCTCAGCAATGCTCTGGTCCAGATCTGGGAGGAGCATGCCCGACATTGTCAGGCATGCGTACAAGCATGAGGGGACCATACATACTACTGAGTGCCATCTTGAATTGCTGCAATGAAATTTCATCAAAATGGACTAGCCTACTGCATTATTTTTTCACTTTGATTTTTTTCACTTTGAGTGATCATTTTCATCTCCATCAATGTGGCATCATTTCATTTCATTCTTAACACATTACCTAGTCTATATCAGTATAGATATACAGCATGATTTTTTTTCCCATTGAGAGCTGATGTGTTGTCGGAGTGTTACTTTATTTTTTTGAGCAGTGTGGTTTATGTAGTATATTTTCCAAAAAGCAAACAAATGTAAAGTGGGACTCAGTTGTTGTCCACAGTCTGAGTTATCCATAGCAGTTTTTATCTGTTTACACAAGTGGAGACTTATAACTTATAACATATTTACTTGGAAAGAAAACAAAAACACTTGTTTTCTTTGATGTCCAAGCTCGTATTCAAATTAGGCAGCACTGATCCCCAGTGAATTTGCTGCAAGCTTATCAAGTAACTTCCTGGACATGTGAATCAGAGAGATTAAAAATCAAACGTGGTCCATTTCCTATTTTCTCAAATCAAATGACCAAAAGATACACAGATTACCATCTATGGATCATGCTGACTTTGAATTTTCCACCTCCATTGTAGAGATTTGGGAAAACTGGAATTGGCATACATACACATAGAACTGACTAATGCAAGCTGCAGGGGAGGTAGCTTTTCAAGTTTTGCCATCCTGGGGTACTTGCTGTTTGACATCATAACCCAGCAGACTCATCCACACGTTGTGGTTTCCATGTGTGACTCAGATTTTCTGGAAACTCAACAGGTTAAGGCAATGACAGAATATAAAAATTGCAAGTAATTTCAGTTTTACTCATTTGCCTTTAAAAATGAAAGTTCTAATGAGGAATATGGCAGGTTGAAATAAGGAATGTGACTGGCTTTTGAGGATGAAAACATTTTGCAGCACCTCCCTCCTACCCCGCCCTTGCTGCTGCCTTCCCCCTGCTGTAGAGGTAAGCCTCCAAGACCCGCAGAGTGTCTTTTTCAACGTTTACCCTTACCTCACACAAGCTTGTTGCAGCTAATTAAAAATCTTCCAGTAATGCTTAAAGATCACAATATTTATTGCTAGAAATGAGAAGCCCGATGTTATTGTTTGCTACTGTGTGAAACTGAAATCCAGTTGTTTTTAAAAATTAATGAGATTTTTTTAAATGGAGAATCTAAAATCAATAAGTTTGTAAACTGCCTCGGAGCTCAATTCATCTTATTAGGTTTCTTGAGATTGTTTTGATCACGTAAGATTCATTTCAGGAGAATCAAATGCAGGGGGAAGGAGAAGGATTAAAAGAGACAGAAATAAAAAGATTTTCCTCCGTTCTAAAGATAGACGGCGAAATGTGAGGTCGAGACAGAAACAACAGGTGACGGCAGCAGAGAGAAACGACTTATATATCCACAAAGATGTGACAAGAGAAAGAAGATAAAGAGAGGTGCCTCTGGCTGTCAGGTGGACCAAAACAAACACTGGGTGCCATGTTGCCAAAGGGCCTGATTCAGCCAGACTGACACTAAATTAGACCCTCCACTGTCTAGTTCAAAACAGCAAAACACTTACACAACATCCAGAGTGAACCTCTGCCTGTGTTTGTTTGAAGAAAATGTTTTTTTTTTCTCCATCTTTCTCTCCTTTTCTTTTCTCTCCTAGCCTGTGATTTCAAACTTGCCCTCCTCTTTGATTTCTCCCTCCATTCACTCTCTCATTTCTTTCAACTCCTTCCTTCCTTCTGCCCTGCTTTTATCCCTTTTTATCCTGTCCAACCTGCACCAACACTACGTCCATCCTTACATCCTTCCCTCCCATTGATTGTACTGCCCTATTCACCCCATCTTTCTCATTCATAATTGAATAGCACTAACTGCCGCTGAGGCCAAGCAGTCGTTTAATTAGCCGACCAGCCTGCTGAGACTCTGCCTTCTCTGCACTGCAAAACATACATTAAACCCCTGCTCAGAATATTCAGAATTCAAAAAAATTGGACCTTAGTCTGTCTGAAAATGGGGATGATGTTTTGGAGTCTAATTTGTCCACTTAACTTCCATTCTTTCCTTTCTTATAGGCGGTGGAGCTCATTTGGCTTACTCATACATCCTGTAGTTTTAGTTGTTTCAAACATGCATTTTATCGTGGCCAAAAGTTTTGAGAATGACACGTTTGCTTCTTTTTAATGTTTTTTTTGTCAAACGTTTGACAAGATCTGATTGACAGTGGCATAGCAACATAAGTAAACAATCCTACAAATGTAAACTGCTTTATTTGTATCCAGGTTGTGATTGGTTCATAAAATGTCACATGAGGTTTTTCAAGTAAGCCACAACAATCAAACATAACAGAAATATTTTAGATAAATTTTTAAAAAAAAAGGTTTTCTGGATCTTTATCAACAAGGACAGTGTCTCAAAGCAAATTGCAACAACTGCAGTCTCAAGATACACACAGCCAGGAGGGGCTTTTAAATTAGCAAACAGCTCCAAACTTTGTCAAGTTAGTTATGTAGCTGCTGCTGAATTAACCAGCAAAAGTTCTGTTCTTAGATTGTCTCAGATTTTTAGAGGCATGCTGACAGAAAAAAAAAAACATCTGCCTACACTGCCATATTTGTTTTTCCTCATTATAACGCTGGCTGAGAAGGTGAAACTCCAAAGCTTCTCACCTGTTCAGCCTCACATTGTCCAAGGTTTTAGTGAGCTACTAATTATAAAAAAATAATAATAGGTATAGTGACATCTCTACACTGATGTTTTTTGTGTAGAATACTCCTGATGCTACCAGGCATGAGTCTCACTTACTTTGTATTTAAACACCAAATCAATGCACTGTTTTGCTTTTTTTTTTTTTATGTGATCCAACTTTATGGATCTGCCACATATCCGTAATGTTTCCAGAGAGAATACGGGAAGATCTGATCTGTCGCAGATGTTTGATTGGATATTATCTGGATGTTATCTGGATAAGTAATGTATGTTCATTCAGAGTTTGGATTTTTCAGGGTCCAACTTGTCCGTTTACGGAGAAATCTCCAAAACGTATCCGTCAACGATCCGGTGCGCATTTGTTGGGATATTGTCCGTTTCATACCTCGGATAGTACCATATTTTCGGGCTTTTATTCCAGTGTGAGACTGAGCAATACTGGAGGAACATCAGGGAGAAAGAGGCGTCCCACAGCACCAAGTGGCTGGTGGATCAAAGAGCAGACTACAGCAGCCTCCCAAAACAAGATCCAGACAACATCACAAACTGCAGACATCCAACAACAAGTCTCTGGAATGAAGAGCTGGACAACACAGGACCTGACATCAGTGGCGGTCCTAGCCTGTTTGGCGCCCTGGGCGAGCATTCCCCCCCATAGCGATCGCCATAGCTGCGCCTACCGCACTACTCCACTTGGGGGGTAATGAGCGACTGCTGTGTGGTGCATGTAGCTTTCTGCCATGGTCTGACAGACAGGTTTTAACAGAAGGTTGCCCCACCATCACAGGCACACTCAGAATTTCTTTTAAATTTTTATTTGAAAAAACATGGAAGAAACTGAAATATTACACAGCTTCTGCTTACCTTTATCTT
>JASGAU010362796.1:0-11650 GCA_030220045.1 Australoheros facetus
ACATACCCCACCCCATTCTTGGCCTTAATAATAAATAAGCCCCATGGGTCTTTACATCTGCTTATCGCTGCTGCCACAATAATCTGACACAGACGTTTGCTGGACCTGACATTTACACAGAAGACTAGGAGAACAGTTCTCTTTCTCATCCTGTAAATCTGCTTGGTATTAGCTTGTGTAAGACAGCTGCACGGCACAAATGCATAAGCTTCACTCAGGAATGCCTTGGTCGTGTAAGGGGTCAATCACTCATGGTTCATTATTTCAGTGAGCAGGAAACATCCCTGGTATAGCAGTGATGTGAGAGTTTAAAAGGTCAGGCTTTCCTGGAAAGAAATTCAAGTCTGGCATGGAACCAGTTATTTGTTAATGTATCTCATCAAGTTTTGTGTAAGGTTGCTTTAAAACACTTTGAAATACTCCCATAGTTCTATTTAATCAAACGTAATCAGTTAGTATACAGCAGTGAGACATTTCGTGTAACCTTTAAACGTATCTTTTTAAATGTGTGTATGACTTAGCTGTAATTATATGATAAATGGACCGGTTCTTATACAGCACTTTTCTACTCTACCTGAGCACTCAAAGCGCTTTATACAACATACTTCACTCACCCACTCACACCCATTCATGAATCTCTTTTTTCTAAGGCTAAGTGCTTTCATTCACACACATTCACACACATTCACACTCCGCATCGGAGAGCAACTCGGGGTTCAGTATCTTGCCCAAGGATACTTTGGCATGCAGACTGGAGCAGCCAGGGATTGAACCACTAACCATTTGTGTTAGATAGCGTTGCGAAGAAGACTGTATTGCCACATTAATATTAGTTATTAACAGTTAATTTACAACAAGTTGCAGATAGTAGGTATAATATTTAGAAACAACTAAAATTCTTATACTAATTTGTTTGCTTCAACTGAACTTAATTTAGTTTTATGTATTTTAAAAGGGTTAAAAATCAAAAACCTTTCATATGAGTGCAAGTGCTGCAACGTGATTCAGGATCTCAGAGGTATTTTTGATGAGTGATATGTGAACAGCTAGAAAAAGAAGCAAAGTAGACTGACTATAGTAGCTGATTCAAACATGAGTTTTTAATTACTGCTATAATTTTAAACCGAGAAAATGCATCAACTCATAGAAATTCCTCATATATATATTTACTCTGACAGTCTAAATTTCACAGGGAATATAAATGATGAGATTCATAGCAGGTAATTATGTCTAGAGTTGCATAATCAAAACTCTACCCTCACCACTAAGAACTCTCCAGTCATCAGCAACAGGAAGCAACAATTGTCATGTCATCGCAAATCTCTCATTTCTATTTCTACCATAACCGACTACATCTTTTACGACAGTATGCATTTCACCACGAGCGTGAAATATTCTCATTGTGCTCAACAAATATGCACATGCAATTTAAAGCATCAGTTCACTATATTACTTAACATGAAAAACACAAAAAAAGACCAGTATATTTTCTCACTTGCCTCATACAAATATAGCTGCACAGATATAAATTATTTATTTATTTTTCTCCAGTTTTACCTTATTCAATCAATATTAGAAGATATTCCAAAATTCCAGATAATGTCCAAAATCTTCTGTTGTACTACAGTAAAATAAGGGCCAGGGAAAGAACTTTTAGGCAGCTAAGTGTTGCAGTTGTTAGGACTGTATGATTGCATGTCCTCCCTGTGCCTGTGTGGGTTCTCTCCAGATGCTTCAGCCTCTTCCTACAGTCCAAAGACATGCATGGTAGGTTAATTTGCAATTCTAAACTGCCACAGGTGTGAATGTTAGTTTGAATGGTTGTGTTGGCCCTCCAATAGACTGGTGACCTGTCCAGGGTGTACCCTGATCCCGCTCACCCCGACCCCAAGAGTGCATAAAGATATGGTTAGAAACTTGGAGTTTTCCTGATGTCAATATGGTCTCAAAAAAAAACCATCCTTCTGAAAGCCCCAGCCATCCAATAAGCACCTAACAACATGAAGCTGTGAGCTGCAGGCACGAAGCACTGCACCACCTTGCTGCTCTGCACTAAAGTCAGGCACCATCATTCCCTATCAGTGACAATTATTTTATGATTATATGTATTTAAACATTAAAAGTCCCATGATAAAATCTTGCAAACTACCCTTGTATTTACTGAGCAACTCACAATAAATTATCTGAATTTATCCAACATTTAAAATGTTAATGTTTTATTATTGCCCACTGCCTGAGAATAATTGCCTGTTATTATACCCACAACCACAGCCTCCTGGTGACCTTAAACATAAATCAGCAATGCGTGCACACAAGCCCACATATAAACATAGTTTTCTAAGAAAAAGGCAAGTATTTGCACATCGAGCAATTTGTAGAATTCAACCACAAGTTGTTAGATTTGAAATTAACTGTGACTTCCTAAATTTACACTATTGCTTTCACTGATTTGACTCAACGTGTTAAACTGTGATGAGAGGAGGGAATATATATAGTCTCTCATATATAGTTAATAAACTCTGCACTGCCCTTATGTATTTAACATGCCTTCTGTAATAACTCAGATGTGGGAAAATATCTGATTTATATATTTAACACATATCTTGTTTAATGTGGCCGCTCTAAGAATAATTAAATGGATTCTACTGCACACCAAAGCCTGCGTAACATTCCTCTATTTCCACAAGCTGCCAAACACTTCTGCAGACTGTAAATGTTTTAAAATACTCTGAGTTTTAATCATTAAGTCACTGGTTACATCATAGCTCCTCCCAGCTGTGTAGTCTGCTGTTTGCGTGACAAGTCCTTTTCTCTTTTTTCCTCCCATTACTACATCTCTGTCATGCCTGAAATTAGCAAATCTCTCTACATCCTGTACATTGAAAGCCCTCTCCCCATGTTGTTTGGGCTACAATGTTTTCTCATTTTGCTACACCCCCCCTTCATTCTATTTCTGTGGGAAGTCCTGGGTTGTGGCCCAATCATTTTAGTTTTTATTAAGATGTGGTGATAGCATGGCAGGTTGATTGCCGCATGGAGCCGCATGAGGAAAGGGTGCGGCAAAGGCCCTCAATTAGGCGTCATTTAAAGAAGCCCATGCTAGATAAAGCAATTACCACATCACTGTAGGGAAGCTGTATGACATCTGGCTATACTGCAGAGGAAGCCGCAATTCTGGCTATCAAAGCCTTTCTTCCAACAATAATATTGCAGCAATTCCTTTCAAGCTGGGTAGTTTATATATGAGGATAATCAGCGTGGAAGAATAGAATAGGGGTGATATTAAATGCCCTTTAACGCATCTCCACTTGCTGCTGTGCATGCAATTAGTTTGACATTTAAAAAGCAAAGAGAAGAATGCTGCTTAGCACTGACATTATGAAGTTCTTGACACGTCACCTGTCGCCTTGTTTGAATGCATTTCTGCACCAGAAGAAATGTCACACTTTAAATTTAATAGTTTTATCATACATTTAATGCTTGCAGTGGCCTGGGATCAGATGTTGCTGGTGTTATCTTTGTAATTGAGGAAACTAGAAAGTAAAGCAAAGAGTTATCTCTGTGTGTGAGCAAACAGAAGAAGTCCCACGGCACTGCAAAGCAACCCTCCAAGCCCTCACCCCTCTGCTGCCTTTCTGCAGCTGGCCTGTTACACATACTCCCTCAAATAGACTGCATACTGTGTCTGTAAACGGTAGGCATGACTTGAAATGAATCTGTGGAAATAATAGGTCTTCATGAAGTCAAACCTGCTATGGATGGATGGATGGATGGATGGATGGATGGATGGATGGATGGATGGATGGATGGATGGATGGATGGATGGATGGATGGATGGATGGATGGATTTACATTTTGATGAATCTTTATTTACATTCTAGCTAAAGCTAAAATCAAACTGATGACTCTGTAGCGTGCTTACTCCTGAAAGTTAAGCTTCTCTAAATCTTTTGGGATTAAAAGTACTGACCCTCCTTGAACAGCCACGCCTTTTTAAAACTACCTTGAGAGGGTCAGTTGCTGTTCATCTCTCTGCTGTCACGGAAAAGAACAAAAGTCTTTCTCTCTATCACATTTTGCACATGTGGTTTTGGTCCCACTGTATTCATACATACACATACATTATTCTGTCTGCACTCTGTTGTGACTGATGCCTGTTGCACTTCCCATGGTAACATGATAAGCACACATAGCATTAGATCCTGCTCACACCTGTTAACCATTCAAAGTGAGCAATGCAGCTATCAGCAAATGCAGGCAGTTGCGTGTAAAGTCTTTGAAGTACTGTATTTTAATTATGATGAAAAGGACACAACTGACTGACATCAAGGTATTTTTCTTATCAACACCTTATCAGAAAATGCCTTTTGGCCTTATGCTATAGTTTTCTGGGTGACCCCAGTTTCTTGATGGTTATAAATTCATTCAACACCGTAGGGATGCTATTTATGGACATAGCTGCTCTTTACTTAAATAACGTTGAGTGCCACCACAACATAAACATGATGAGCATTCATGATTGTTCTTGATTGCTAGCATCCAACATGCTGATTACCCGCCTGCATAAGCTTCCCTTCGAGTGGGCTTATCAGGGTATACAACTGTTGCTCTTAAGCCCCAGCCACAGGAAATGAGCGGCGAGGTACAGACAGGGTTGTGGTGAGAGAGAAGTTCAAGATGGAGACGAGGAGCATCCATTGATATCATCCTAAGCATTCCGGTTCATATCCAAATAGTGTTGGGAATTAAATGTTGAGACCAAGGACTTCAGTTTAGATGACGATGCAAAAGCGTGGTGAGGTTTCTCAAGATATTTTACTCCTGTCTTGTGTCAGAGAATTATTGGCAGGATTAAGAAAGGTAATTTTTAAATTTTTTTTTACTACTTGGCTAGCTAGCTGTTGAGGTTTCTCACGTGATGTCATGCTCATGTTCCTCAAGAGTTGTCCACCAGATACGATGTGATACAGCCACTGGTTGCTCCTGGCTCCTGCTGGGTGAAACCAGTTGCAAAGAAGGTGCTCCCACAAAAACCTCCTAGTGATTGCTTTGGTTGCTAGCAGGTTCCCATAGCTCCCTGCAATTTTTCACGATTGTCCTCAAATACTCACTAACTACTAGCCGAGCGGTAGGACAATCTGATCAAGTGTGACGCAAACCAGAAATAGACATGGTTCACCTTCAAATTAAAAATTGTGCCTCAGCACTGCAGCCAACATGTTTCAAAAGGCATAACTTTTACTTTCAAGGCAAATAGTTTCCATTTATGGTTTGTGTTGCATGTATTCGTTTCACTGCACCTTTGAGAGCAACTGGACAGTGTTTGTAGACAAGTTTGTCACTTCCATTCAAACTACGAACACAGCAATATGCTAGCAACCAAAGCAATCAAGAGGAGTTTTCTGTCAACTGGTTGGGGATTACGCATTCTCCCTAGTGACAGGTGGTTGCCAGTGAGTCACTAACCAGTCTGTAGGACTTTGTGACTGGGACTTCAGCAACTCTCATCAGCCTCCAGCAACCACTCACAACCAGTCTCAGGAAATATTCATTTCTCCCTCATGATTGGTCGTTGCCAGACGGTCTCTAGGCCCATGTTACTGGGACCTTATTCACTTGATCCCACTGTCACCATGGTTATCACATGTCCAAAATGGTGGACAAATTAATGTGTCTGCAAAACCTCATTAACCTGACATCAATTATTTTGCACTTGCTACATGTTCAAAGGTAGTCTGACGAAGAGCTCATTTTATTTTCTTTGTTGGCAACAAAAGGAGTAATAACCAATACAAAGCAAAATTATACACCCACCAGCAACTTTGTTAGGTACACCTATTCATTGTTTTGTTAAAACAAATAACAAATCAGCCAATCACATAACAGCAACTCATTTATGCATATAGGCATGGTCAAGGTGACCTGTGAAGTTCAAACCCAGCATCAGAATGGGGAAGAAAGGAGATTTAAGTGTCTTTGAACATGGCTTGGTTGTTCGTGCCAGATGGCCTGGTCTATTTCAGAAACTGCTGATCTTTAGGAATTAGGAACAGCCTACCTGAGTATTGTTGCTGGCCATGTCCATCCCTTTATGACCACAGTGTACGCATCTTCTGATGATCTTCAGGATAATGCACCATGTCACAAAACTCAAATCATCTCAAACTCAGATGGCCTCTACAGCCACCAGATCTCAATCTAGAACAGCACCTTTGGGATGTGGTGGAACAGGAGAGTCTCATCATCAACGTGCAGCCGCCAAATCTGCAGCAACTGTGAAATGAAATGATGAATGTGGACCAAAATCTGTGAGGAATGTTTCAGCAGATTGTTGAATCCATGCTATGAAGAATTAAGGCAAAACGGGGACCTAATAAAGTGTCTGGTGATTAAATCAAAGCTTAAGACTGACTTCTTTCAAGTCTTAAGCTTCTTTCAAATCTAAATATTTTTTTAAAAAAGAACATAAAAGCATGAATACACTAACTAGATTATAACAACTGGTTTAAAGGCTTTTTTTAAAAGTGAAATCATCAGCTAGCCTTGGAAAGCAGTTAATTTAAAAATGAATTTGAAGAAAGAGGACAGAACTGTAAAATTTTGTATCTGGGAAATGTAACATCATTCTTTTTTTCTCCTGCATGTTTCATCTTTCTCTTTAGTCTTAGTTCTTTGAAATGAGAAGAGATCAGATCCCCTCTCCTCCAGTCCTCTCATCTTTAGCTTCAACAGGCACCCACTGAGCATCTGAAGTGAACCACTTCTTTAACCCACCTCATCGCAGTGCCCCCTGCTACTGTTGTCACATCATTTCAGGATGAAATGGCTGCAGTTGCGCATAGAACTAATGACAAATATAGAGTAGAAAGCACAAGACTGCAAGCAACACTTTCAGCTTTTAGAAAAAAAGTTGCTTTATAATATTAACTCTCTATATCTGCACAGGATTTTCAACAAATTCAAGTGAACTACATGCTGGTTCAAAGAAATTCTGCAGCACATATGAATACAGTCTCAGCCATGTCAAATGCACCATACATACACTCCCCTCCAAGAGTATTGGAACAGTGAGGCCAGTCCCATTATTTTTGCTGTAGACTAAAAACATTTGGGTTTAACATTTCAGATTTTATTTCTAGGTATTTACACCTGGCTCTGATAGACAATTAGCCCCTTTTGTCTGAACTTACCCATTTTTCTTGTGAGCCAAAGTATTGACTATGAATGTCTGACATACAGGTGTGTCCTCTTACACTGATAAAACAATAAAACGAGCTGAATGTCTACACTCAGATTTCAGATTTGGATTTTGCCTGTGCAGACTGTGCATTTGTAGTTTGAGGAGTAACCAACATGAAAACCAGAGAGCTGTCTATGGGTGAAAAACAAGCAATTGTGAAGCTGAGAGAAAATGGAAAACTTTCTATTGCAAGGCAATTGCACAGGTCACCTGGTGGAGGCAACCTGCCTACAAACCCAAACTGACTGCAGTCACTCTGACAGATTGTCAAAGGTTTGCAAATCATTTGCATCTAATTTATAAACATAGAAAAATTAGCAACACATTACAATCAATCTGAGTCAGTCTGCACTGACGAGTGCAACTCATCTGCAACAAATCTCTTTGCAATAAGGATCTCGACTCGACTGGTTGCCAGCTGGTTGTGTTCTGCTTAAATTCCTATATAAAAGCAAGTTTGCTGAGCGCCTATGACATTCAGCAGTTAAATTGCCATTGTGAAGCAACTACATCGCTATTTGTGGAGGAATTTGTTTCAAACCTATGAGGCTCTGGCTGACCTCTGAACTTAAGTAGTTAATGTGAATTTCTGCGTATGCAGGCATCAACAGATTTGCAACACATTTGCGATTTTTGCTGATTTATCACAGTTAATTGTTGTATTATCACAAACAGATTGCATGTAATTGCCTACTTGGCATTCAATAGCAGTTTATTTGTAGATTGATCAGCATTTTATCAAAACACCAAAATCATTTTGAAGACACATCAACTGCAGGAGGTTGCAGATCTGGTACCCGTCTTCAAAGCAAACGTTTCAAAGGCAACGAGACTGCAAGTTTGTTGCAAACAGTAAAAATAATAATTTAGCTTATCTCCAACCACTGTTTTGTCTTCTTATTAGACTACTGTAAGATCCATCGCACCATTTTCCTCTGCTTATCCAATTCATAATATGAACTAAAAATTCTAATCACCCAGTCTCCTTCTTATAATCTAATGGAGTACCCCATTTATCTACTTCAGCTACATTTACAGACTGTTCTTTTTATTCAATATTCAGTAATATTTTTACCTTCCTGTATCTGGTATTCTGGGCTCTACGGGCAGAACAGACCTGCAGCGCTGCTCTTACCATGAAACAGATTAAAAACAGAAACAGTACAAATGTGTCCCAATGGATGCACTAGCTTAAAAAAAAAACTTACAAGTATCCCCACTGCCTCACAGTGTGTAAAGGTCAGCACTGACTTCAGAAATTCTCCTCGTTTTCTTTATCAGGCCTCATAAATCCAGCTGGACTGCTAAAGATATTGCACATGCAAATCTCTTTGGATCTCATGCACATTTTTGTGGAATGCTTGAATGTGATGTTGAATACACGCAACACCCACTAACTCACACTAACTGATCTCTGTTTCTAATCAGCCACATGCATATCTTTACATGGAGGAGTCTTCTATATGCAGGAATGTGGTGTCGCTCCTCTGACTGTCCAACAAAGTATGCGACCTTGCACACAGTCTGTCTAAGGAGAGTAATCCTCATGATTACATAGAGGTGTAAACTGGATAAGAAGGTCACTTTAAAATAACAATGCATGGAGAGCTGATCTTTGCATGAGATAGCTAAAAAAAAGTGTCAGTTCACCACAGCTCAGTTTTATTTATATAGTTTCAGTTCACAATGACATCATCAAACAATATTTATGTACAATTTCAGATGAACAACACATTAGATTATTTCATTATTTATTTAACTAAAATTAAATCAAAATGCAGAGGCAGTGTGGGAAAAACTAAGTATACCCCATGATTCAGTAGCTCGTAGAACAACCAGCCAAGCCACCCAAGGGTCTCTGTGGCCTGGTGGCCTCCACCAGAGATGTCCCAGCACTTCCTTAGATGTCGGCCACTTGCCAAACCACCTGATGGATTTCTTTGCCATTATCAGCCACCAGAGGTGCCCCTTTGTCATGGCTGGCCATCTAAATATCTGTATCCCTGCCACTGGCCACCCAGCCAGCCTCCAGAGCTTCCGCATCTCTGCCACTGGCCACCCAGATGGTCTCCAGAGCTTCTTCATCTTAGCCACTGGCAACACGCCCAGACTCCAGAACTGATTCGTCCCCACTGCTGCCCATGCGGCAAGTCCCAAGAACTGTTCTGTTTCCATCGCTGGCCTCCTGGCCTGCCTCCAGAGTTGCTCCATTTCAGCTGTTGACCTCCTGGTCGGCCTTCTGTACTGCTTCATCTCAGCCGCAGGCCACAGTCCCCCAAACCTTGTCCCATGGCCTTTGCAGCCTCCAGAACTGCTTTGTCTACTCTGGCCCCATGGCCAGGTAGACCCCCAGAAATGTGTTTTGTTTTGGTCTCTGGTGCTCCCTGTTCTTTTGTTCTCTCTCAATTCAAGAACAGCATAATCCAAAAGATACATTAATAAGGATGGATATGGACAGGTACAGGCATGGAGGGAGTTGTTTTGTGTTGTATTGTTTGTGCTTTGAGATTAAAATAGCTGAAAGGTAGCCATTAAATGTGACTCTCTACCTGCTCTGAACACTGCACATCAAGAAACTGCTCTACTAGTGTGCTGTTAATTTTATGGTTTATTTTTATTTGAAGTGAACATTTATTCATCAAAACAGAAGAAAAAAGTGAATATGTAGGAATGAACCTCCAAACTTCAGTTAGACTTTTACATGTGGGCTTTTCCAAGCATGTCCTGATACTAAACTAAAGCAAACTGAAGTAGTAATCAATCATCCAACTCTTTCCCCCTTTGATCCCCTACGCTTACTGACTCATGTGCCATTACAGCAAAAAAAAAACTGTCTTTGACCGATGGACCAGATGAACAGAGTTTGAAAGCAGGACAGAGGTCTGTGAAGTAATTTATGTTGAATAACAGCACATGAAGATCCAAGACAAAAGGAGACAATTTAGCCCTGATGTCTTGTTGATTTTCCATAAATCTGCATTTTACGGTGGGGTAGTGGCTGAGGAAAGATAAATTGCTTAATGGCTTTCCTGGAATGCGAAGTTCACTGGAAGGCTAGATTAAAACTGATTTCGGCAGATACAAGAATGCTTTCCCTTGCTTTCTACTTTAAAGTTCAAAGCTTGTCAGTTTTTTGTGTGAATAAACAAGCCAACACATTCCTTTTGAGTAAGAACAACAGCATCTGTGTGATGAAATCTCCAACATATTCCATATAAAACTGAGTGTATTACAAAGTGGAAAAGAAGCTATCTTGAATTTTTCCCAGATTTGGTGATACAGATAAAATCTTAATCTGCCTTAATAACTACAACTACTTTTCATGCAGGGTTCACAACATGAACAGAGAGAAAATAACAATGGTCAACCTTTTATTCAGACTAATTACACTGAAAGTTGCTGGCCTATACTTGGGAAGATAACATCTTTCCTAACCATGAAAATGCTCTCAAAATTTGCTTCTATTTTTCTTTTGATAGCTGTCACTTTGCATGTTTAATAAAGAGACAACATGGTTAAAGACCTGGGCACCTTGCAATCATTGAGTTGACCACAAATTCCTCTGTAAACCAAAGTACTGAGGCCATGTGGCCGACAGCTAAAGCCTGGCCAAAACTGGGACAACAGGACAACAGTCAGAATGACTGAAAAAGAATCATGTCACGGCTGGTGCAGGCAAGGCAGGAAGGACCTCAAAGCAGGACGCAGGCTAGAGCTGATTTGGTGTGCATATTTAGGCAAGGGTTCAAACACAAAATAGGCAGATGGGGAGCCCGCAACACAAAGAAACATAAGGATAGAAACTTGGAACTTGAAACTCGAAAACACGAAACAAACACACAGCCGTTGTCACAGATACGTAGACAAGACGAGGACCCGAACAAAGTACAGAGGAAAACTAAGGGCTTAAATACACGAGAAAATCAGGGAGAGTGGAAACAGGGAACAGGTGAAACAAATGAACCTAATAAGACAGGGGAATTAAACTGAACACAAAACACAAGGAGCACAAAATAAATCAGGAAGTGACCAACATAACACACGCAGACTAAACACAGAAAACTTGACAAACGGAACATAACACAAAGCAAGGAAAACAGCACTGTGACGGTTTTTGGTTGTCTAGGGGTGCCAGCCAGGTATCTCTCCTGACATGTTAGATTGTTTTTTTTCCCTTTAACCCTCACAAAGGATGCTAAGCACAGCGACTTAACACCCTCTATCATTGAATAAAACAAAACCCATTTGCAAGAACTTATGCACACAATGGATATATTCAGCACAGGAAAACAAAATAAAACACAGAATAATCATTTGACTCATACAAATCAGTTCAATATTCCCCACATGTTCCAAAGCTTGGCAGAGTCCTCCAGGTCATTCATTCACAAGAACCAAACCAAAGCAAAA
>JASGAU010362797.1:0-10323 GCA_030220045.1 Australoheros facetus
ATCAAAGGTTTTTGTTAGTTTTGAAGCCATTTTCTGCACTATGAAACTTTCTAACCTGCATTTAAATCAGAATGAAACAGTTTGATCTGACCTTCAGATAACATCTGTTAATGTGCATGTATTTATGTATTTTTTAAATTGCTTCATAGTTGCAACATTTAGCTCCCAGAATTAGAATCATATTTGTGACTTCATCTGTCACTCACTGTTATGTGATCTGCTTTTGTTATGCTAATGATAATATACCTTAAAGTATTTATGAAAACTTTTTACTTGTGCATTTTTTTCTGGATCTTCACAAATAACTCTGAACCTCAGACCACAGTATGATGTTCTTTATCTCTCCACTATCATATAAACTTCTACATTAAAGTTTATTTCTATCCATCTTCTACTGCTTTTCTTTTTCAGGGTTGGGGGGGGTGGAGTCTATCCCAGCGGTCACATGATCAGAGGCAGGGTACACCCTGTACACTCTGTTGCAGAGTGTAATTAATTAAATTGTTTCCTTATTTAATTACTTCATGGTTTCTGTGTTGCAGTGCATCATGAATTTATTTTATCTGTCAACCTCACCCATCAAAGTCAGGGGGCGGGGCTAACACTGATGTAGTTAAAACCACGGCTTTGGTCCTCAGTCCATTCTTTCAGTGGGTGTTTCTCAGGACCAAATACACAGTTTGTCCTTCAATACCTGCTAGTTCCTACTTGGCAAGTACTCTCAGGAGTCCAGCAGACTTCTGAGGACAGGAGGACAGCAGTATACCTGATGACATCGGCTCAGCTTCACTGGGTACTTTACTGCTTTTTACCCTTATGATTAATATTTAAGATGAAAATAACATGTAACAAACCTAATTACCTGTGTGCTTTAAAAATATATCTACATTTTTATAAACACTCTGGAAGATGCTCAACTATAAAAGGACCATTGTGCTGGTACTGTAAATTATTTTGAAAGGTCAAACACTGGACTGATTTGGAAGAAGGAGGTAAAGAACTGTAAATTATCACTGAAATATTACTGATTAATCAGCACACTGTTCAGCAGATTTGTCTTAAAAACAGTATGTATGTATACATAACCCTCTCTGCTGATCCAAGAAAAAACACACAGATCAGAGTTTATTTCTTTATTCTAGTCGACTTCTGAAACTTATATCAGACAGCTGGTGTTTAGAATACAGTTGAATAAAATTAAAAATAAAACAGATAATTTGATCATTTCTGGAGCAGGCCTGACATTGGTCATCAGGATATCCACAAACAGCATCAACATGCTGGTCCAGATGTTTCTGCTCCAGATGAAAATGCTCCCACTTTCCTCCCTGTATTAAAATATTTTAATGTTAGACTGAACTTAAACTAAATAGAGACAAGTATGACACATGAACAGCAGGAAATAAACACGACCCAATGATTCAGTTCAACATATCCTGACAGCGCTCCAATGAGACATGAAGGTTCATTAAAACTGCAGTTATGAAGTTGAACTTTAATCTGAGCCAAACTGATTTGATGGGGAACACTGAAAGAAACCAAACATCACCTGTTATTCATCACCTCAGTCACTTATATCCCATGTTTCACTGTCCACTGAGAGGTGAGGGTCAGCGGGGGGGATTGAACAGTGTGCTGGTGTTATAGATGAACTGGTGTTGGATTGACTGGTGAGGGTGGAACAGATGTGTCCTAACAGTTGCTTTTCAGGAGCCGCTTCCAACAAAGCAGGAAATAACCATTGTGAATATTTTATGAGAAAATAAAACGTTTTTGATTTAAATGGTGAGAGTCCCATATGACACCACTGCTACAACCCTGAAGGACACTATAGCTGACTGCATGGATGCTCACAAACTCAGCAAAGTCACCAAACTGCTCAGCAAACCTTCTTCTTCCCACATCCTGACGTGTGATTTGAGGACTGTGAGTCCTACAACTAAAGCAGACACTTTATATTACGTGACCTCCAATGGAGTGAAAGCTCCTGCACTCGTGCTACAGTACTCTGTGGCAGAGTGTGACAGTCCAAGCAGAGGCACTCAGATCGAGTGGAGTCCAATAGCGCCACCTGTGGCAAAGTGCCATCACCTACAACCAGATGAAGCTGTGACACATCTGCACCTGGATTCATTCTGAACAGATTTTAGCTGAAACATTCCTGTTTCAGGGTCAACACATCAGACACCTTTGCAGCTGCTTTATGTACAACTAACAAATAAACTATGAAATAAATCAAATGTCATCATCTGTTTAATTTCAGTTTAAGGTACTATAGTCAGGATTTTAGAAATGTACTATTATTACTGTACTGCACGCTCAGGGTATACTTTACATAGTCAAAGATTGACATACGAGTGTGAGTGGAAATTATATTAATATGCTCAAATACAAATACACATACTTCTATAAAAAGACTTGTAGAAGCTGAAGCAATGATTTAACGTCTTTAGTCAAAGAAAAGTGAAAAAGTCAAAGTTAAAAACAGTATAAAAGTAAAAAGGAGATCTTTGAAGGACATTTTTCTCAGCTCTTATCTCCAAAGGTAACTGAACCTTGTCATATTCATAGAATAGTACTGATTTATTTCATCGTTTCTAAAGGAGTAGTACATAAAAACAGCTGCAGAGGTCGTGTCTGATGGGTTTCAGTTAAAATCTGCTCAGAATAAATCCAGATGTGGAAGTGTCCCAGGTTCATCTGTTTGTAGGCACTTTGTGACAGGTGGCGCTATTGGACTCCATCTGAGTGCAGATAAACAACGCTTTAGTTTTGAGGCTTGTTGTGTTTAAATCATCGCCACAAATGTCTTTTGTTCACGGTGTTTATTTCCTGGTTTGTTCCTGAAAAGCTGGGAACCTTAAAAACTTATCAGTGTGGTAACCATCTGTGGTTCTGCTGTTTGTCTGCTCATCATTGCAGGCTCAAACCTCCAGAGCTCTGCTGCTGTTGTACCCACATTCTCACCAAACACTTCCCCTTCAGCTCACAGAAAACAATGATGTCACCGGTGCAATGAGGAGCCCACAGGTCTCAGACCACTAACACATCTTATCAGTGTTTTTATCTAGCTGCTGGAAGTGGTCACTGCTGCAGCGTCACCGTGTTTCATCGTGAACATCAAGACTCAAACTCTAGTGGGAAATTTATTTTCATGTGTGCTGACAGCAGACATGATCATAAACACTGTCTGTGTTCTTCTTGATGAAACACTTCTCTAAACTAACAGTTTTCACACATTTAACGTCCTCTGTTCTACTCAGCTGGAGTCCTCCCTGTAAAAGACTGAAGACAAAAAAGTTTGCAAAATGCATCAAATAAAGTTCAACTCTTCAAAAGTTTTTCACATGTTTAGAATCTAAATGAAGACAGAGGGAAGTTAGAGAGATTAAAAGCTGGGAACTAAATTCATTCAGCCAATGAGAGAAGAGAGAGAAGGAGTGATGTCACTATGAGGAGGAGAGCAGGACGTCAGTGCTGTCTTCATCTTTGAGACGTCTCATTTGTGAATGTGAGAGCAGGAAGAGAGACAGAGAAGCACGATGGCTGAATTCAGATGGATTCAAAAGCTTTCATTCCTGATCCTGATGCTTCAGTTTAACAGTAAGAATACACAAAACACTGTAAATGAATAACCTGCCCACTAATGTTACATCATTCAGCCTCTGAGACCTGTTTGGTTTGCAACTTCCTGAGTTTTGTTGAACTTTGGCAACCAGAAATGAACCAACTATGAACATAACAGTCATATCCATGTTACACTTTATTTTCCAAATTATTTTCTCTTTTTCACAGCAGCAGCAACTGGACAAATCTCCACATTCATTGTCAGAGATGGTGATGCAGTGACTTTGCCTTGTCAAAAAATGACAGATGATCAGCCTGGCTGTGGCACGACTCAGTGGTGGTATCAAAGTTTAACATCCACTGACACCTACCAGCTGATTCATCATGGCTTGATTGTAGAAAAAGACAAAACTAAATCAGACAGACTGAGAGTTACAGCAGACTGTTCTCTGCTTATAAAGAACATCACAGTTGATGATGCTGGTCGTTACGTCTTCAGACACTTTTCATCACTACAAAACCAACAACAATTTGCAGACTTTCATGTTCATCTGTCTGTCGTCAGCAGTGAGTATTTACATCATCTTTTCAGATCAAAATGTCCTGTTAGAACAACAAGCTACAATTTTGCAATAATTATGATCAGAGTGATGAAGTTAATTGTCTTCATGTTTGTTTTTCTCTCTCAAAATGTCTCCATCTGTACAAGTGACTGAATATGAGAAAAATGGTGAAGTCACCTTGTTCTGCTCTGTGTTGGACTATGATACATGCACACACACAGTGCAGTGGATCTATGAGGGTGAAGGGAAACCCTCAGACATGAAGATATCACCACGATCCTGCACTGCCACTGTGACATTTACAATATCTGACCTCGATCAGAAGTCAAAGTTTTATAAGTTATTAAAGTGTAATGTGACGAATCAGTACACTACAAAAGTGCAGCTGTTTCCTTTCAGCTATCAGTCCTCAGGTGAGAATATTAACCTCAGAAACACATAATAACGCACAATACAAATATCACACCTGTCTTTGTTGTTGTTGTTAAGGTAACAAAGTTTGTCTTGAATTTGTGTATTTGTTCAAGTGGGGCTGTACCAGCAGGTGAAGGCACTGACGAAGGTGTCTGTTGTTCTGTCTTCTTGTTTATTTTTATGACTGTAGAATGAAATTTGTCTGTGGAAGGACAAATAATCTCTCAGAGTGTCTCAGTCTTTAATCTTCTTGCCGCTTGCATCTATCAAATCATCACTGATCGTGTCAAACATGTTTATTTTTTACAGGTCCATCATTGCTCCATATTATTGTTCCTGTGTGTTTAGCAGCTCTCATAATTGTTGTAACAGTCATCATATGGAAGAAAACTAAAGGTTGGAACATTTACAGGTTACACTTTGATAAACGTTTACATATAACTGAGGAAATTAAATTTTACTCTTTTGTCTTTTCAGGGAAAAAAACACAAAAGGAAGAAAACGCAGTGAGTTTAAACACTTAATAATCAAATGTTTTTCCAGGTGTGGTTGCTGGATAGAAAGAAAGGAACAGCAGTTACCTTTACTCATCATAGAGATGATAAACAACAGAAAAATGAGGAAAACACCACAAACAGCTGCCTATGAATTAGGGGTGGGACTTTATCGTGTTAATTTCAATTAATTAATTACGGGGAAAATAACGAATAAAAATAATAACGCATTTTAATCGCACTTTGCACCGTGGAACGTTTCTCAGTGCACGAATTCCAGGCATACAGATTATATCGACGCACAATGTCCAAATTTAGGGGCCGCATCGTTCGAAGGACCTGGCCCATGTCCTTCGCAGCCCGCAAAGGCCGCAAAGGCCGGAAGTGAGTGGCTAGCCTTAAAACAAGCGTAACACATTTCAACATCAAGTAATACAGCTGAGCGAATGATTAATTTCCAACTATATAAAGTGAAACATTAATGTTGAATAAAACTATCCAGTTATGATGCTTAACTTTAATTTCAGGAGTTTGCGATTAATTTCGATTAATTAATTACAGAGCTTCTAATTAATTTGATTAATTTTTTTAATCGAGTCCCACCCCTACTATGAATATGTTAAATCATCCATGACACAGCTGGAGGAGATATTTCTTTGTTATTAACTGGTTGTAGATTTTTGGGCTGATACAAAGATAAAACCTAAATATGTGCTGTATGGTACACATATAGCTTTAGATTTTAATGTAAGATGTGATGCATGAAAGTCTTGATGTTACTCACCTGTGTTTGTGCAGGGACTGAGTTTAAACCCTGCAGAGACTCCGTCTGCTCCAAGAAGCTGTCAGGACACGGTGAGCTCACGTTATCAGAGTAACATTTACCTTTGTTAAATAAAGCAAAATCAATTTTGTCCTAAAGTGATTAAATATGACTGAACTGAATTAAGCAGGTGAGAGAGTCATTCTGTTGTCTTCACTGTGTAGGATGATGATGTTAACTACGTTTCCATCAACCACACCAGGAAGGCCCCCAGTAAAGCCAGAGCTCAGGTTGGCTTTCCATTAGTTATTGGACTGGTTTTTATTAAGTGCTTTTGTACTTGAGCACTCAGAGCACCTTATTCACCCATTCATACAAGCATGTTTTTCTATACAAAAGTGCTTTCTAACAATCACACACAAACACATCAGAGAGCAACTTGGGCTTCAGTATTTTGTCCAAAGATGCTTTTGAGTGCAGACTGGAGCAGCCAGGTAGATGACCTGCTCGACCTCCTGAGCTGCACCCACCCCAGTTATTCACAGTATGATCATTAGTGTGATGTCAGCTTATGTGTTAACTAAAATATGTTTTGTAATTTTTCCTTTTAGGTCCACGATGATGAAGGTGACACTGTGACTTACAGCGCTGTGACAGCTCCCTCACCTTATCTCAAAGTTTCCCCTGATCCCAACGACCTCTATTCCACCATCAACAAATGAGATATTATTCAGGCTTATATGTTTTAATAAATGCTGTTGTTTTATTGTGTTCTTCATGGTCACATGAGGAGACTAAAGGATTTATAAAATAACTTTGCTTTATTTTTCTGTCTGTTTTGTGTGTTTATTGTTGGTTTCTTCAGTTACATGCTTTGTACTTAACTTTTATTAAAATGATATTACCCACGTCTGCTGTTTCCTGTGCTTTACTGGAATCTAACACACTTACAGAGCAGCTATTTGACTTCCTTCACACTTATCAAGTGTGAATGTTTTTGTGTGTTTGTGTTTGTGTTAAATAGTTGAAACTGGCAGAGAAACAAAAACAGAAGCTCGTGTGATGACAGAAAAACAACATTGTAATTGTTGAGTAATGATATGATCATGATCAGATTTTTCACCCCATTAACATGTTTGTCTTTGACTTAAACTGCTGGCTGTTTCTGCCTGTGTGTGTGCTGAAGATTTATTTTTAAAAAGAGGAAACCACCACATCTCTGCTGCTGCAGTTTCCACATTTACATTGTGCAAGCTGCTACCAGAAACTGACACCTCCCCAACACCCAAACTTATCACGTGTCATCATATCTTAAGCCAGTGGGTCATTTTTTTTAATGCTTTAGTTGATTAAAACAAGTTATCAAGACAAAAAAAGTGAGTTGAACTAAACTTTTCAAATCTATGAAATCTTAACAATTATATAAACTAAGAAGTATTGAAACTAAACTGACTTAAAAGTAAAAAAAATGAAAAAAGAATGGTGAATAATTAGAAAACACAAAAATAAAACTGCTGAGGGTTTACAGAGAATGGTCTGAAAAAGAGGAAATATTGAGTGACACAGCAGTTCTCTGGGTGAAAATGCCCCTGTAAGGCCAAAGGAGAATAGCAAGGCCGCTTGGTGCTAATAGGAAGAGAACAGTAACTTAAATAACCACTCGTTACAACCGAGGTATCATATCTGACCGCACAACATGTTAAACCTCAAAGCAAAGGGGCTACAGCAGCAGAAGACCACTCCTGTCAGCTGAGAGCAGGAAACTGAGACTACAGTTTACACAGATGCATCAATAAATAGAATAGAAGATGGCAAAATGTTGCCTGGTCTGATGAATTTCTATTTCTGTTGCAACACTGTGTTGGTAGGGTCAGAATTTGACATAAACGGCATGACAGTTTGGATCGATTCTGCCTTGTACATGTACAAACAGTTCAGGCTTTTGGTGGTGGTGTAATGTGTGGCGGATGTTTTCCTGGCATGTTTTGGGCTTTTTAGTATCAGCTGAATATTACTTAAACCAGTGTTAATTTTGACAGCAAATTTTGATTTAGTTTTAGTCATAGTCTTTTGACAAAAATGTAATTTAGTTTCAGTCATAATTTAGTCATCTGAATAGTTTTAGTTTTAGTTGACGAACATATCGTAAGAATATAGTCGACTAAAATATAAAGGGTGTAAAATGTAAATGCTTTTTCTTCAGTTCCCTTGAATTAGTCACACTTACACAAAATTAAACATTTATTCAAAGTTATGGAATATTATTAATAATATTACCATGAGCGTTTCACCTGCTTCCCACACACCTGATCATTAACACCACCTTACTGAGATAATAGGAGCGTTTTACAACAGGACACGCTCTGAAAGGTACAGGGCAGTGTTCAGGACTAAGATTAGGAAAGGCTAATCCACCGCGGTGTGGAGATTTTCTCTAAACACAAACGCTAAACAAGTAAAAACACTTTACCCTGCATGACATTAAAATGCTTACTTTTTGCATGGAGATCTGGGTGACTGGTTTGCAGATGTCGTTTAAGATTTGTCTGTTTTTACCCGAGATAGTCGCCCCACATGGTTTACACATCATTTTGTTTGTCATGGTATCAAAGGACAAATGTGTCCATACATCAGCTCTTCTCTTTCTCCCTGCTGACATTGTTCACATAACTTAGTTCTATCGGAAGTAAAAACAAATCACAGTCTAGTTTGGTCTTCCCGGGTTTAGAGCAAATTTGTGCAACTGTGCGTTTGGTTGGATGTTTTCCTAACTTGTCCCACCCTGTCACAAAATTAAATAAGTTCAGATTGGATTTTGTCCCCAGCCAAGCATTTTCATCTCGTTTTCATTCGTTGACGAAAGTGTCAGTTAATTTCGTTATCGTTTTTATCATTTTAGGTAGTTTTTTTTATTTAGTTATCATCTCGTTATCGTCATGAAAAAAAGGGTTGTTGACGAAAACTATGATGAAAATATTTCGTCAACGAAATTAACACTGACTTAAACACAGCCAACCTGCTGACCATGCCCACAGTGTACGTGGCTTCTAATAATGGCTGTAACCAGAATAATGCACCATGTCACAGAGCTCAAAGCATCTCAAACTGGTTTCTTGAACATCACACCCTGGAGCCAGGCCTGCGGAGGGAGCTTGATGGAGAGCGTCTGGTGGCTGTGGTGCCCCACTGGGCGCAGCCTGAAGAGGAGACATGGTAGTGTGTGACATAGTCCCTCCTGTAGGCCCACAACCTGCAAGAGGTGTCATAGGGGTCAGGTGCAATGAGTGTCGGGCAGTGGCCAAGGGCAAAAGCTCTGACAGACCGATCCCTGGCTAGTGAGACCAACTATCAGGAGATGGAATGTCACCTCTCTGGAGGAGAAGAAGCCTGAGACAGTGCATGAGGTTGAGAGATACTGGCTAGATATAGTCAGGCTCACCTCAGAACATGGTCTGGCCTCAGGAACCAGTCTCCTGGAGAGGGGCTGGACTCTGTTACAGTCTGGAGTTGATCTCGGTGAGAGGCGTTCAGCTCGGGGGGGTATTCTTGTATCCCTTCAAATTACTGCCTGCATGGTTGGAGTTTTCACTGGTGGATGAGAGGGTTGCTTTCCTGCACCTTCAGGTCGGGGAAGGCGTCCTGACTGTTGTTTCCGCTTATGAGCCGAATGACAGATCCAAGTACCCACCCTTCTTGGAGGTGGGTACTTGGATCTGGGCAGGGTACTCATGGGTGCGCCATCTGTTGAGTGGCTCAGAGTAGAACCGCTGCTCCTCCACATCGAAAGGAGGCAGTTGAGATGGTTCTGACTAGGATGCCCTAGGAGGCACCTCTTGGGTGGTTCGGGGATGTTATGTGAGAAATTATGTCTCGCCCTGTCACAAAATTAAATAAGTTCAGATTGGACCTTGGGGTCCCCCTGGATGAGCCCCCCCCCCACCAGTTTGTGGCCTACTGTAACATCACTTCAGCTACTATTAGTTGCTGTTTTATATTGGGTAAACTGAAGCTTAGCACCAAAAAAGAAAGGGGCAGAATCTGTACTTCACTTTGAGTTTGTGGTTGAGGTCTCTGTTATGTGTGCATGTAAAAAAAGAAACTCTAACATTATGAATAATTAAGTTATTATCTGTAATTTAGATGAGAATTCTGAATTATTTTAATGTGCAATATTTTCAGTCACTGTGCCTGTTGTGGTTCAGTGTGTAATGATAACTTTTTCCTCCACTGCTGGGCCAACAAGTAGTCACACAGAACAGTTTTTATAGGGGCAACTTTCCAAATGCAGCTTTTTTAAGTATTAAAACTCAGTGGAGGACATTTCATCATTCAGCAGGAAAATTCAAATATATTCTTAAAGCAACTGTGGGCAGAAGTAAAGCTGAGTTTGGCGCCAAGGTGGCTCAGCGGTTGAGGACACCACATCACACACTAAGGTTAATTATGGAGTTCCACAGGGTTCTGTGCTAGGACCAATTCTATTTACATTATACATGCTTCCCTTAGGCAGTATTATTAGAAA
>JASGAU010362803.1:0-10673 GCA_030220045.1 Australoheros facetus
TATATATATATATATATATATCCTAATTTTAAACAATAAGATTTTCAGGCAAGTCAAGGTGATTGCACAGAAAACTTTCTAAAAAATGTGATGATTTGAGATGGAATTATCATTCATTCATTCATTCATTCATTATGTTGTGTTATGCTAACCTGTTGTCTTTTATCTGTGAGAATGAACAACTCACCTACTCCAAACCAAATCTACCTAAGGGTACAAATAACCTAAATCTGCTTTTACTTAAGTAAAAAAAAAAAAAAAAAATGAGCATATCTCCTACCACGGCTTTATTTTTTTTTCTCAAGCTAAGAGCCAAATCCATTTTTTTAGAACACAGTAGTTAATTTATGGTCAAGATGTGCAAAAAAAAAACAAAAAAAACCCCCAAACCCAAAACTAAAAAACAGGCCAAATAACTGTTCAAGTTCTTCAGATGTGACACCATTTTGCCAAGGTCTGGTTTGCCAAAATTGACACCTTCAAGCTCAACTGTAATTTGCAGCTGCCCACATGGACAAGCCAAAAAACATTTTATGTTCAGATGAGACAATGACTGAGCTAGTTGGCCACAATGACAATGTCTGGAGAAGTAAAGTTGAGGCTTTCAAATCTAAGAACACAATACCAACTGTCAAGTATGGTGGTAATAGCATCATGCTACAGCTGGGTGTTCCAACAGAAACATGAGACTCAAGGGCAGGCAGAGGTAACTGAAAACACACCTTTTATTAAAGGTTGTTGAGAAATACAAAAATATAAAAGTCAATGAGGAGAATGCAAACTGAATCTAACAACTGGTAGGGGGCATGCACGGCATGACTACGGAGGTCATACAGGAGAGTTAAATCATTAAAGGGAGACTGAACGTTTTATACATAAGGAAGGTAATCGGGGGAATGGGAAACACGAGGGTGATGACACACTGTTGAAACAAATCAACAAACAGGAAGTCAAACAAACACAAGACCACCAGAATAAAACAGGAATAAATAACTGAAACACTGAACACTGAGGGGACTTAATAACTCAGTGGATACAGACTGTTAGAACCACCAGTTCTGTTGGACATGGATCAAACATTAAAACAGCCAAAAAGGCAGCACAGGCCTTTTTCATGGCAGAAATTCTGACTTCTCACAGTACAGAAAGCACAGGTGGAATTAATATTGGTTTGCTTCCATAAAGTGTCTCATTAAGGCAGACGTCACCAAAGTACTGCTGTCATTAATGGTGTAATAATTTAGTTTGAAGTGAAGCAAAATCATAAACATGTGGCAAAAATATTGATGCTAACAAATAAGACAGCCAGATTTGTATATGACTGTTTTGACATTCCTGTCTACAGAAGCAGTGTCGCACTGATCAGATAAAGCTTTATTCAGAAAAAGAAGAATGGTAGAAAAACAAAAGCACACTCAATAAACCTTTTTTTTTTTTTCTTTTACAGGTTCTGCAACACAAATAGAAATCGTCACTGGAAGAAAAGCATACTCTGCTGTGCTTCCAGTCTTTTATTAGTAATAGCCGTGCAAGTTTCTTAAAGCCCCTCTGATGGCACTGAAAATCAGTAATCTCAACATTTTCATTCCTTCCCCTCTTTTTCCTTCTTCTGAGACCAGCAGTACTGGTCAGAGGAGCTGCTACAGCTAAGAGACAGAAGGCTGGCCTGCTGCCCATTATTAGGAACAGGAAAGGAATGACTTACAGAGCAAGACCTCATTGAGAAATGACCAAATATAGGCATTTAGTTGCTGCAGAGACTGAGGCAAGGCAACAGAGAGATAAACTGGCCTGGTGTTGCTGCTCTCTTCTTCTTCTGGATGATGGCTACCTTTCCAGCTGGTGGGTGGACATGAGACAGCTCCCAGTGTTTCTACACAGCTTTAAACACATTATATTAAGAGCAACAGATGGAGGAAAGGTTCTTCATGGTTCAAGCTATGCGTGATGGAGTTCTTCTTAAAACAAACTAACTTGCACACAATGTTTTAAGAAAATATTCTGTTCTGGGTCTGAAAATTTGTGTCTGGTAAAGTTTTTCAACAAAAAGTACAACTGGCTTGCTTTTTTTTTTTTTTAAATTCATCCATAAAATGCATATACATAATGCATTTTTTTTTTTAAAAGATGCAAATTATGTTTGTTTCAATAGTTAAACTTCTTTCCAGGAAAGTTAATTTTATGCATATGGACACTACAAATTTCCACCTTAGACTAGGTTAGTTATTGGACCCCAACTAGCCATGGAAAAGTCCAAGGAACTCAGTGAAGATCTAAGAAGGAGAATTGTAGATTCGCACAAGCTAGGTAGTTCTCTTGAAACCATTTTAAACAACTACAGCTTCCAAGACGTGAGTTCAAACAATTGTAGGTAACTACAAGTTATTCGGATGTGTCACAACTTTACCAAGGTCTGGAAGAAGACCCAAATTATCACCCTCAGATAAGAGGAAATTGGTTAGGATGGAAACTGGTTAGGATGTTCAAAAACAACCCAGGAACCAGCAAGGTTCAGTCCATGCCATCGTCATGGACTGAGAAGATGCTGGCCGAGACAGAAGCCCCTGCTCCAAAATAGAGGTCTTCATGCTTGAATGAAATTTACAGCTGCCCACATGGACAACCAAATGCCGAAAAAGTTTTATGGTCAGACAAGACAAAGACTGAGCTATTTGGCCACAATAGTATATTTGGAGTAAAGGTGAGGTTTTCAAACCTAAGAACATGGTACCAATTGTCAAGCATGGTGGTGGTAGCATCATGCTCTGGGGCTGTTGTGCTGCCAGAAGTGCTGGTACATTGCAGAAAGTGGATGGAATAATGAAGAATCAAATCAACAGCTAGGTGGTTGAAACATGGATGCAACTGGGTGTTCCAACAGAATAATGATCCCAAACACGCATCAAAACTGGTTTTGGAATGGATAAAGCAGGCAAATATTAAGCTTCTGGAATGCCCTTCCCAAAGCCTGGACCTCAGTGCTATTGAAAATTTCCATACCAGCAAACCAGCCAATTAAAAAAAACAACTCCTAATTCTGCCAAAAAGAGTCTCAAATATCCAGGCCACAAGCATATGTATATACACATAGACATATACATACATAAACATATGCATGTACATACATAGATATATATGTGTATGTATGCATATATATATGTGAAATTAATGACATTATCATATACATCATTTGATTTATTGTAGCAAAAATTATAATATAATAACAGATTATTAAAATATTCCAATCAGTTCTATCAGACAGGTAACATTACACTTGCAAACATAGCAGAAACTTTTATTGAAAACATACAGGCTCTGTAAGAAAGACGTGTAAGAAGACATGTATGTGCTTCATTGCAACACTCAGGTTTTTGTTAATCACATTAAATTTCCTTTAGAACTGACATTCACTTTAAAGTACCGCACTAATCAACAGTAGGGTTGATTTCATGGTCTTTAAGACATTTGGATGTAAATCCCAGGCTAGAACGATTCTGTAAAAAACACAATATCAGACGCTGAAACTTAACTTCCTGCATTTCCTGATAAAATGTCTGATGAAATGATTTCCATTATAAAATTCATTCATCATCAGTCAGGATTACACTGGGCTGCTTTCCGAGCCTGCCTGAGATGTCTTGAGATTTGAGACACACAATCAGACCACCTTGACATTTTTTTTCCACCCACCCGGATTTTCTTTTCAGGCCACCACATTTGTTAATTCCCTGATATTTCTTCCATTTCTGGACTCCCAGTTTGATTTACAGATTTACAGCTGATAAGGTGGATTCCCTCTCCACAAATAAATAACTTGTCAAATTAATGTTCACTATATCAGTTACATACTTTTGAATATTAGAGTTTTATAGAGTTATTTGAATCTCTTATTATCTCTTACACACTCCCCACACACTCACATTCAGATGCCTACACAAGCCAACATGTTATATTCATGTTATTGGCTTCATATTATCTAGTGCAAATAACCAGCAAAGCGTCAGTATGAACTGAAGGTAAACAGCCGCAAATCCACGGCACTCTCTGCAGAGAGCCCTTCATCACTCATTCTCCACAGAGTCCTTTTGGTCCAGTGTTTGTTGGGAGAACTCATAGTGAGAGCTAATCGTCCAGTCATCTTATGTTTCACTGTCTTCATCTGTCCCACAACACTGCACTTTAACTGGCCAGGGGAGTGTATATCATATAATCCCCCAGAAAACCTGTGGTGAGATGTCTGTTCTCCCTCTCTCTTCTTCTTCACTTTACATTCCAACAGGAAATATTACTGCAGCCACTTTGGCACCGGCACCTGTGAGAAAAATAAAAAGTTAGTGACTAAAACACAACATAGGTGAGCTAACCTCTTTGTAAACCCTTGTCATGTACCTTCTTCAACTGTTTAATATTGCTTCCTCTGATGGAGGCAAGCAGTTGGTCCCTTGAGTTCTTACTACCGCCTGGGCGGTTTGCATCCAGCACAGGAGGTGGAGGAGGTGGAGGTCCACCCCCAGGAGGCGGTGGAGGTGGTGGTGGAGCTGGACCTCCAGCTCCTCTTCTTGGAGTGAGCTTTGGTGAAGGCACAGGTGAAGGGATGGGAGACGGTTTAGGGGAAGCTTTAGGAGAGCTCCTCAGAGACACACCACCACCACTCTTGGGCACCTCCAGTGTCCCCTTCTTCTCCCCATTGGCCTGGGCCTGCTTCTGCTCCTGCAGGCGTTTCTGCCTCTGCCTGTCCATGTTGCGACTCAGTATGTTTGTTGTGGTCATTCTAGGTCCTGCTAACTCAAAGTGGTAGCCCAGTTTGAGCAGGGTGGTGTTTTCTTTCAGGATCTTGACCATCTCCATCTCGGTCTTCCCTCCACAGATGTGCCGCTGGTTCTGAAAGCGCAACTCGGTCAGCGTGGAGTTGTATTGAAGTGCCTGTATGAGAGATAGGATGCCTTTCCCAGTGAGATGGTTGGAGTCAAGGTTAATGCTTGTAATAGTCTTGTTGCTGCGTAGTGTACCAGCAATGGCATAAGCGACGTGGTCATCGGCACGGCAGTTAGCAAGAGCAAATGTCTTGACATGGGTGTTGTTGTGCAAAGCTTGTGCGAACTCGATGAGTGTTTTCGTCTTGATGACCTCTGAGTTGTTGACATTGAGCTCAGTGAGGGAGGGGTCATTGCTTCGCACCTGCTGCATGAGCTCATCAAACATGCTCGAATCTTCGTCCTCCTCCTCTGCCTCCTTTGCCTTGCTGTTGGGGCTGTTTTTGGCCACACAGTTGCCAAGTTTCCCACTTTCCTCAGCTTTCTTAACCTTACTGTCCTCTCTTTTCATTTTCTCTTCTGGTTTCTTCTCAACAATAAATTTCTCCTTCACGTGGTCACTGTGGTTAACCAGCTCTTCTCTAGCTGTTCTTTTTTCTGTCTTGTCACTTTTTACCTCGCCCTTGTCAGAGGGTTGTTGTTCGAGTTTGACATCAGGTTTGTTTTTGTCTTCAGATTTCTTCTCGTCTGCTTTAGGCTTCTTCTCTTCTGGTTTACACTCTTGAACCTGGCTCTCTGAGGCCTTGCTCTGTTTCTCCACCATTTTAGAGACAAGGCCTTGCGTCCTGAAACTCTCTGTTTTTCTCTCCTTTTCCTTGCCCATATCTTTCTCACTTTTTTCTCGTAGCTTTGAGATAATGTCTTTGGTTTTGCTGTCATCTCTTTTCCTGCAGTCTTCCCTTCGGTCTTTCTCTTTGCTCTCATCCTTTTTTTCCTGTAACTTGGAGATCATGTCCTTTGTTTTGCTGCCTGTGCTCTCTCTGTTTTCTCTTCTGTCTCTCAGCCTGTTGTCCTCTTTGTCACGGACCTCTTCTCTCGTGTCACTCTCTCTCCTTTCCAGCTTTCTGTTTCTACTTGAACGCCAGCTCCAATCTTCTTTTGAACTTTCAGGACTTTTGCTGTTTCTGTCCTCCGCCTTGATATCTCTTTCACTCGAGACACTGGACTGTCGTCGCAGTCCGGCTTTCATGTCGTCATTCCCCTCCTGGCTGAGACCCATCTTCCTCAGGTACTCCTGCTTCCGGCTCTCTTTCTTCTGCTCACCCTACAGGAAGACAAATATGAGGAATGTGATTACATGGGCAATTTAACTTCTATGAGCATCAGCACGTCAAATGATGTCGCGCACAAAACAAAACAAATCACAGCAGATCTGGAGTAAAGCTTTTTTTTTTTTTTGCATTCAAGTCTTAAATAATTTATTGGCTATAGAGGACAGAAACTGTTTTTACAGACTTATGGTGCATATTGCATGACATGTATAAGTAAGTGTAAGTATAAGACGTGCTGTATTCTTTCATAAAACAGCTCCTTATCCATCAGCTCACTGTAAACACACAGCTCCTCTTTGACACAATATGGCATGTGTGTTTACAGTCAGCAAAAGGACAAGGAACCATTTTTTTTATAGCACAGGGATATATTTGCAGCAAGGAGCTTGCTAAGTGTTTGATTTGTGAGCCTCCATCTGTTTTGCTGTGCGAGACCCTGGCCCTGGCAGATGTATCCTTAAAAGGCAGCGAGCGTAGGAGCAATCAACCAAGGAATTCCACCAGACCGGGATTAAGAAGCTCCGCAGAGCCACTGCTCCATCCACTGAAGTGTCTCTCTTTTAAGCACACGAACTGAAATCGTGCTCCCTGATGGACAAACTATTGACAAAAAAATCTGTCATAGCATTTCAGATGAAATATAGAAACGCCTCTCAGAGAGAGGCTTGTGCTTTCTCTGCTTGAGAGATGATGATTAAGGATAAAGAGTGGATGCAGGCAAGCCACAGAGGGGGGAACAATGCTTTTCCTGGCACAGAAGTCAACTCTGGGGACTACTATTTTTAAGCTGATGGGACTCAGGGTGCATGGGGTCCAGTTGCTTCAAGTGAAATGAAAAATAGACATGAAAGCTATCCAGGGTCTGTGAGTATTATGTAATGCTGTTATCTATCAGTCAGTTTGAGTTTATAGCTCCTTTTAAGTCTGATTATGTCTCAAAACTGATGGAAGGAGTTCAAATATAAACATACGAAGAGAGTGATGCAGATCATACTTCATCACAAAACACTCACGAGTCATTCTTCTGTGTCAAACTCAAAACATATTTCCTCACAAACCTCAAGTGATGGTTCCCTCTGACTAAGCCTCCCTTTGTTGTCTCTCTGTGTCATTGTATCCCGGACATTGTTACTCATAGGTGGCTGCACAGGTTGGTTCTCCCCTTGGACGATGATCCCATCCTCTGGGTTAAGGTCTGGCACCTTCATCATGTCTGTCTTCAGCTCCTCTATTTCCTCGGGGGAGAGAGTCGACAACAGGTTGTCCAGGTCTGGGTCCTCACTGACCTGGCGACCGATACGGGTCAGGCCCTTCACCTTTCGTCTGGACATGTTTTCCTCGTCTTTGTTTTTGGGTTTGTCCTGGTCTGGGAAGGACATAAAGAGTTGATTTCTTTGGAGGTGCTGACGTTGTTAGCAAGTAAATTCCTTGATGTTAAATCAGATTACGGGATTAGTATTCCTATGTGTTGATGTCCTGCTGTCGTGTTGTGCCCCACTCACCAAAAAGCCACCAGAGGCATCAATCCTGGTGCAAAGAGGCTGGTCTCAGAGTCTTGCAGTGAGGGTTACAAGTGATGAACTGTGAGAGGCTCGCACCATCAAAGTGGACTGTGAGGCTGGGACATTCTTTGAAATCCTGTGAAAGTGCATGTCCATATTTAGTTCAGGGTACACGCTCCTTTAAAGGTAATGGGAAGGGCTGAAGTTTACAGAGATGCCAGAGCGGGCTTACACAGACTTCCTATTACACATTCTGTATTTATATTGGAACCCAGCTCAGTAATGTTTATACAGTCTCTTGAAAAGAAGAAAAAAAGAACGTTTTGTAAGAGCTCACTTTAAAAACCAGTGGGGATTACTAGTTTATTGTAGTCACACAGTCAATAAATTTTTGCTGCAATACAAAGCCCAATTCATAATAAAAATTATATATATAATAAAATTAATATAAATATAAATAATATTTTTAAAAATACATATTGTATACAGTACCAGTCAAAAGTTTGGACACACCTTCAGTGGTTTTTCATTATTTAAAAATTGTCTGCATTGTAGATTAATACTAAAGTCATCCAAACTATGAAGAAATACATATGGAATTATTTAGTAAACAAAAAGTGTTTTATATTTTAGATTCTGCAAATTAGGCACCTCTTTCTCAGATGACAGCTTTGCACATCTTGGCATTTGAGATAGTCACCTGAAATGGCTTTCAGCTAACAGCTGTGCCTTGTTAAGATCGTTGAACTGGTCAAATTGCTGCAAAGAAACCACTTCTAAGGAAGAACAACAAGATGAAGAGAATGGCTTGGGCCAAGGAACACAAGGAATGGACATTAGACCAGTGATAATCTGTCCTTTGGTCTGATGAGTCCAAATATGAGATTTTTGGTTCCAAATGCCATGTCTTTGTAAGACAGAAAAGGTGAGCGGATGGTTCCTACGTGAGTAGTGAAGTATGGAGGAGGAAGTGTGATGGTATGGGAAAGCTTTGCTGGTGACACTGTTGCCGATTTATTCAAAATCCAAGCCACACTTAAGCAGCATGGCTACCACAGGATTCTGCAGCTGGTTTGCACTTAGTGGGGCCATCATTTGTTTTTCAACTAGACAATGACCCCAAACTCAGGCCATGTAAGACTATTTGACCTAGAAAGAGGGTGACGGAGTGTTGTGTTTTGGTTGATTCCTTATGTGTTCCTTCATAGTCTGGATGACTTAATGGATTGGATGTATTAATTTACAATGTAGGGGGGAAAAAACATTGAATGAGGTGTTTCCAAACATTTGACCGATACTGTATATAATATAAAATATTCTAATAATATATATTTTATTATAAATAAAAGTATCACTGCTCATTAGTGTTGTTATGCTGAACCACTTTAATGCCATCTCATATTGGCTGTGCTTATTTGTTATTAATTTATTGGAAGCCATTTTTATTCTGCTTTATTTTACTTTATAAAGACACTTTACTGTATTATGCACTCACTGGGTACACATTACAAGTACGTTCTTGGAACCCCGTTTTGCTTAAAGAACTGCCTTAGTTTTTTTGAGACATTGATTCAACAAGGGGCTGGAAATATTCCTCAGAGATTTTGGTCCAGATCTGTTGGCTGTGCATCTCCCATTCCGCCACATCCCAAAGGTGCTCTATCGAACCCTTTGAGTACAGTGAACTCAGTGCCGTGATCAAGACACCAGTTTGAGTTGATTTGTTATCCTGCAAGAAGCAGCCATCAGAAGAAGCGTACACTATTGTAATATAGGGATGGGTATGATGAGCAACAATACTCAAGTAGGCTTTGGTGTATAAATGATGCTCTGTTTGTACTAAAGGGCCCAAAGCATGCCCATCATGCCATGGCCAGCCTGAATGTTGATACAAGGCAGGATGGATCCATGCCTTCATGCTGGTTTCATCGGATTCTGACCCTGCCATCTGAATGTCACAGCATAAATCAAGACTCATCAGATCAGGCAACATTTTTCTAGTCTGCTACCAGTTTGAGTTACTGTTGCTTTCCTATCAGCTTAAAATATTCTGGTCATTCTCCTCTGACTTCTGGCATCAACAAGACATATTCACCCAGAGAACTGCTCACTGGATATTTTCTCTTTTTCTGACCATTCTGTAGAGATGGTTGTGTGGGAAAATCCCAGTAGATCAGCAGTTTCTGAGATACAGAGAAGCCCCTCTGGCACAAACAACCATGACATATTCAAAGTCACTTAAATCGCTTTTCACCCTGATTCTGATGTTCAATTTGAACCTCAGCAGGTCTTCTTGACTACATCTACATGCATTGAGTTGCTATGTGATTGGCTGATTAGATATGAGTTAATAAGCAGTAATGAAGTGCCCGTGGGTATATTCAGCTTTTTACATAGTTTTGTATTTTTTAAAATCAAAATTTTTAAAAACTTACAGTATTTTTTATTTTTACTCATTGAGCTCATCTTATTTTACTGAATTTTTTTTTAAATGGAGCTTTCTTTTGTGTAGGCTTTACCTTATTGATATTTTTATCATGTATTTTATTTTGTTGACATGTTTATTCTACTTTACTTATGCTATTTTGTTATAGGTTATATTTTTTTTTTTAAGTTTTGACTGCAGTAGAAAATGTACTGTTTTCTAATTTGTTGTATCTCAAAATTAATTTTTTTTAAAAAGCCCAATTTCAATACTAAAGTAAGGTTAAAAATTATGATTGTATTTTTAAATCAGAGAACAATGCTGGTATACACTCATCCAGTTTTTGAGTTCTCCAGTAATTATTAAACACATTTAAGCTGTCTGGGGGTGAATGTCGACATCTAGTGGCCAAAATCATGTTGACAAATACTGACCCTTTACTGCAGTGGTTCTCAAATCCAGGCCTAGTGGCTCAGTGTCCTGCAGGTTTTAGATGTGTCCCTGCTTCAGCACACCTGAGTCAAATATAGAAGTCATTAGCAGGACTCTGGAGAACTTGACTGCATACTGAGAAGGTCATTCAGCCATTTGATTCAGGTGTGTTGGATCAGGGACACATCTAAAACCTGCAGGACACTGGGCCACGAGGCCTGGATTTGAG
>JASGAU010362812.1:767-20707 GCA_030220045.1 Australoheros facetus
TGCATTTCCTGACCAGTTGGTGACTGGTTGCTGGAGGTTGCTTGCTGTCTCCAGGTGAAATTGATACTAACATATTGCCACAATTGCCTGTAATTTGTGTGGTTACTTGATGAGTGTTTGCAGACAAGTCAGCGTTCTCCATGCAAACTACAGACAACCACGGCAACCTGCTAATGACCAAAGCCAAAGGGAGGTTTTTGGTCCAGCACACTCTTGGCGACCAGTCTCACCCAAGAAAAGCCTTCCAACAACCACTCACCAACTGTTCAGGGAATACACATTTTTCCCTAGTAACCAGAGGTTGCCAGGAGGCCACCGACCGGTCTTTCTGCAGCTGGAAACTGAACTATTTTTTTTCCTCTCTTTCATTTTTGTCATTTTTAAAGCTATTAGTAAAAAATAAAACCGAAAGACTATCAAATGTAGGACTCAAAGTAACCTGTATAGTTTACAGATTCTGTATTTCAAAGTTAGCCCAAACATGGTCACAGATATTTTTCTTCTCCAATTCAAATAATATAATTGTTCTATTTTCTTGGTAATAAGTAAAGAAATTATTTAAATTTTTTAGGTCAATAATTTAATTAACACAACAAAATATTGGTATTATTATAATGAAAATATAACGTTAAAGTATCAAATAATCAATACTGCAGAGTCATCACATGTGGTAAAAGATTTTAATTATTTATACCCATTAGTAATGTTGATGCTAATTTATACTTCATTATGGGGCTCAAATATGTTCTGTCTTTTCTGATAGTTGCTGACCTCTGTACTGGACAAACAGAGCAAACAATTTTACTGCACTGCTTAATTCTGCGGTTTATACAAATAATATATAATCTGTTAATAAGTGAGCTTTATAGGTGCTACTTACTAGCTGCTTTAACAAACTCCTAGTCTACGCTACGCATATCCTGAAAGTATTCCTCAAATGGCAAATGTGAAGATGTTGCAATTACGAAATATTAGTCAGGACTGAAACCACTCCTCAGAAAACCCTCAACAGAAAAACAGAGTTTACTGTTTAAAAAACCAGCTGCTGCAGGAAGGAAATTATTTCATCAGCCCAGATAAATAACTGGGCAGCAGCATCATTAAAACCTCATCAGTGAGGTTTTAATGATCAGCGTGTGCGCGCGCACATAAATTCACTGCAGTTATTTGCCAAACAGATGTGACCATTGTTCTCATTAATGAGGGTTTACAAGAATAATTACAGCAAAATGAGGCACTTCTGAGTGTTTTTAACTCTCCAGCTATTAAAGTTCAACAGACAAAGTGCAAAACATCTCTGCTTAGTGTCCATCCAGAACCATTTGGTAAAACCTATAATGTCTGGAGCACTGACTTTTTCCAAGTTTTCCTTATTGTTGATACTTTGAGTTAAAATGACTGTAAAATTGAACATAAATTCATTTATCCAAAAAGTAAATTAAAAGGGGAACAGGTGCCACTCTGTGAAGCCATTTCAAAATCTCTTCATAGGTGATGTAAGCAAACTGGCCTTTCCTTTATCTTCTGTATATCAATCCAACAAAAACTGTTAAATTCAAATGTGTAAAACTCATTATTTGCCAGCTCAGGGTCAGAAAGGTTTGGGCCGAGCTGTTCATGTTGACACTTTTTATTTTCTGACATCCAGTCGGATGTATTACAGCTGGAGGGCTGAACAAAGTGAATGGGGATGTCTGCATGTGAGCCCAAAAGGGATTAGTGCAGATTTACCTCCATACAGCATTAACTCAGTGAGGGATGATGGATGGCTGGATGCTGTTTGCTGCGGTAGATAAAGGATTTAGTTTTTTTATTTCCATGTTTTATTTCCCCAGATTATGTCCTTTCCCCCCCTCTACCTGTTGATACTGACAATCTGGCACAGCCCCATACACATTGTCCACCTTCACAGTAATCCCCATCTCTGTTTTCCTGTCTGTCACACAGCACCAAGGAAGAATATGCAAAGAAAAAGGAATTTAAGCAACATGCTCCGATTAATGAATCTGCATCAATTTGTCCTGATATTCTGTGTTTACATAAGGCTTCAGTGAAAGTGCAGCTTCATTATAAACACGGAACAAATACTGAAATAAAGCCTATAAAAGTACAGATACAATTAAAGAAAAATACTCAATTTCAAAAAAAAAAAATGCATTGAAAATATACCAATTTTACCTGATATTTCAAAAGTAAAATGTAGCAGTGGCTGATATATACATATAATTATCCATAAATAATCACCACTTCGCTATTTAAGTTTTAACATCTTTATGTACCAATAGCTATGTTCCCTCCAAAGGATCCTGAAGAGTGACTGGATTTTTATGTTCTGTGGTCCAACTTTTTCTCCTGATACCTTGATGGGATTTTTTTTTTAATTTAGCATAAAGGTTCACTTGGACGCAAAGATGAGCTGATTAGCTTTTGGTGCTGAAAGGTCACCGTGACCTTATAAAACACGTTTTTTTTTTTTGTATACCTCAAGAATTCACATACTAATTATGAGAAAATTCCACCAAAATATCCAATAAATAAAATTATGAACTGTTGACAGTTTATACCCAAAAGCTGAAAGGTCAGGTTTACTGTACAGTCGTCCCTCGCTATATTGCGGTTCACTTATTGCAGCTTGACTATATCGTGCATTTAAAAAAAAAAATATTACTAATTCTGTTTCGCGGATTTTTCATTATATTGTTGGATTCTGTAACACCCCATAACTATGTGCATCACTCGGATGAAGAGATCAGTTACACCTACGCCTTTAGCGGAAATAGACGGCCAAGGGCAAAGATACGACACCATCTTCATCGCTATCAGTACTGCACAGCTACATAAATCATCATTCAAGTTGTAGTCAGGAGTGTGGGAAAGGTTTATAAAGCCTTAAAATATATATAAATAATAAATATAACGCCGCTTCTTCGTGGATTTTTACCTATTGCAGAGGTCTCTGGAACGTAACCGCCACAATAGGTGAAGGATTACCGTAATATCAAAATGTGGACCGACCTACTTCTGAAGCCACCCTCAAGTGGTCATCAGAGGAACTGCAGGTTTTGGAAGCTCATGTGTTTGCTTAGTTTTTTGATGGTTGGTTTGACTGCATTTCCCATTTGCTTAGATACTGGGTTTGGGATTGTAGTCTTTGATGCTCATTTGTCAAAGTCTTCACTACATATAAGGTCTGGACAGCCAGATGTAACCTCCAACCTGACGACTACAAAGCAGCAAATAATGGTTATATTCATGAGGGATTTCTACTCAAGTCCAACACAGTTGCACTGATTTGTCGGTGAAAAAGAAATCCAATATACTGTTGCTTCTGATAAAGAACATTAAATAGATTTGCATTTTGTTTGTTTTTTAAAATCACTTTTTCTACAACTCCATGTGTTTCCTGAAAGTTTACGAACACCTCAGAATGCACGTAATAGCCCTGCCCCCTCCTCTTCTCTCCCTCTGCAGGAGATATGTCCCAGAGGGATTTTCAGAGGCTGATCCTCAACTTGGCCAAGCAGATGAGCCCACAGTTCTACAAAGAGCTGGCCCAGGAGGAGTCCGAACAGGCACTCAGAGACTTCAACCACACCTGGAGCAACCTTCCTGGTCAGTCACGGGTAGAACAAATCTGCAATACACCTAAACAAGAAAAGCTTTGTTAACTTCAGTTAGGAGATGACTCATCTCTGCAGGAAGGGGTTATATTTTTAAGTGTTTTATATATTGAATTTACCCTTTTCATCGTCATCTTTTAAAAGTGTGGACAGCAGTGAGCGTGGTTTTTGATGGCTAATTTAGAACAGTTCAACCGCCCTCACATCTCCAGGGCCAATGAGATTAAAGAAGGCATGGGGGTGCATCACTGCTACAAACTTTAAAAGAAAAGTAGCTGCACTAAAGTAATTGTGAAAGATTTGTTAAATATGTTTATTCTCGTCACTAAAACAGTTTTAAGTAATTGTTTTTGTTTTTTTATCCTGTTATTATTTTGAAGGTCAAAAGCCTTACCCAATTTCAATTTGTCTAACCCCCCACCCCCACCCCACCCCAGGGGTGTCAAACTCATTCTAGTTCATAATCAGACCACTTTGATTCTAAATTGATCAGACCAGTAAAATCATTGTAACCTTTACAGATAAACATTATTTATTTGAAATAAATACTGAACAGCCTGAGATATCTCAGGAAAAATAAATGTGGTATTAACAAAATGTTTCAGGTGTTTCACATCAATAATTTTCTCTCATTACAAAGAAACCCTACAGTCATAAAACAAAGAAACAGAGTAAAAAAGCTTTTAGGGCGATGATGACCTCTGCTTAACAATCTGCACGACGATTCTTAATGATCTGTAACACATTTCTGTCCTCCTTGTCTGCAACTATCACACTTTTCAAAGCCATCCAGTGGGTCAGATTGGACTCTTTTGTGAGCCACTTTGTCCCATGTGTGCATGTTTGACACCACTGGTGTTGAAGACGGTCACTGGTGATGACAGTTGGCTTTTGGGCTATCACTCAAAGGCCAAACAGTAGGTGCTGTTTGTTTCATTTTGTTTTTGTGCATGTGTTTGTTGTTTTGTTAATCAGATGCAGCAGTTGATGAACCACTGTGTTTTTCTGTTTGTGCTCTTCCTCTTGATCTTTTTTTCTATTTTCTCCCCTTTTTCCTTTTTTTTTGGTCTCCTGTCTGTCAGCTCTGGCATTGCCATAATACAGATACACTTATGTGAACAATAACACAAATGAATAAATAAATAAAATCCCCCTTGTCATTATTTACTTAAATAAATAATTTAAAAATCTAAAAATCAAGTTAAAGGATCATTTTCAAACATAGAAGGAGATCCAGCACTCATCACAGATGCACAAGTGCAATAAAGGGGAATTCCAGGCAGAAATCCAGCCATGCTGTGCTTAATATGGTCTCAACGCGAACATGAAGAAAACCTTGAAGGGGAGCATCCCAAATTCAAGTCAGGGCATGTTTTTTTATATATTTCAAATCCTAGAACTTTTTGACCTGTCCTTGTAAGCAGGAGGGGAAATTTATATTTTTATTATAAATATGTCGTATAATAATATTATATATATATATATATATATCTTACTTATGTGTTTCAAAAGGCAGGTACAACATACCCAATGTCAGATGTGTGGTACAGTATTGTGGGAAAGTTGACTGCCCAGCTGCTGGGTGGTTAGAATTTATTCCACCAATCAATTCCCCTGTGAGGCTAAAATGGAACCTCATTATAATGTTTACATTAACATACTATTAAAATTCCTTAAACCACTGGTTCAGATTGTTTAAATAAGAAAAGCAGGCTTTGATAGTGATTTTTTTTTCATGCCACGTTTAAAATGAATATGGTGCTGTTAATATCTAAAGTCATGCAGTCACTCTTTGTACATTTCTCTCCTTGCCTCCCTGACACTGAACAAAAACTGAAAACTGATCTGTTTTATCTGGTGAATTTGTTGTGTGTGTTCAGAAAAGAAAACCAAGTCTGATCTGTTAACATGCTTTAACATGCTTTAAGTACTTTATATGAAACTGATTTTGTCAGTGGAAGCTAGCGGTGGGGGAAACTGAATAAATGTGACCAGGTTTGGTTTGACGGATCTCTGTGTGTCTGCAGAAGAGATGAGGCAACAGGTGTGGAACATGATCAGCAGTGATGTGCAGCCGCCTCTGTCCACCTCTCATCAGCTTCCTGCACCAGTGGTAAAGCAACAGACTGGAGGTAAAGATCCATCACAGCTTTTTTCAAAGTGCACCAACGTTTTATTGCCGGAGTTCTTTAGGGGTACCTTTGTTGTCTGTTATGTTTCATTAAATTATCTTCATAGCCTTGAAATTGTCTGATTTCTTGACAAGGCCTCGCCTGCAAAAGATTTTATGTCAATTAACTTCCTCATTAAATAAAGGCTAAAAAAAACAAAACAAAACAAAAACCAAACATGTTTTACAGAAAAAATCTGAAGTCAATATCACACCTGACACTGATGAATTTCCTCATTCATAAAATGCTTCTACAAGCACTGAAATGACAGACGGTTTGTTATTTGTTGTACGCAACATGAAGCTTTAACAGTCAACAGGCTTTAAGGATGGACACAGCGATTATGTCACAGAATTATGAGTGCAGCTGTTTACATCACACTGATCTGTATGAAGCTTTGGACACAGAGCACACTGATCAATGATCGATCACACTAGTCAACCAAAAAAAAAAAAAAATCTCTGGATATTGGAGATGATGTGAATGTTTGAGTGAAAATGAGGTTAAAATGATTTTAAGACTTGAAAACTGAACTGTTTTTTTAAGGTGACTTAAATGTTTGTAACTTTTAAAATGTTAACATGTCTGAAATTCAGAGTATGAATCTCAACATGTTTTCCACTGAAAATCACCTAAAAATCGGTGATCATAGGAGGATCCAAGCGGATCAGGATCATGGGTTCAGAACGGATCAGGCCCAGATCCAGTTCAGGCTCCAGTCATTTCCCAGCTCATCCAGTCCAGATCCCTTCATAATGACTTCATTTTCCTGACAAAATCTACATTCTTTAATTAAAATGGCTCATCCTCCCAATCCTGCACTGAAATATTTAAAACCTATAAAGCTGAGACATTTCTTCTATCGCATTTGCTTTATTTACAAAACTTTACATTCATTACAGACTTAGAAAGCTGTCCTGCATGTTTTCAGCTTAATATGAAACTATGAACTCTGACCTTTAATAGCAACTCAGTGAAACATCTCTGCAGTGGCTGTCAGAGAGCCATCCTCCATCAGTGAAGCTGATCTTAGATCAGATTGGAAACAGTTAAACTGGGAAACATTAAACCAGTTTTTCTCTAAATCTCATTACTCATTTTTATCCAGTAATGGCAGAAATAATGAATAACGCGAGGCTGCTATTCCTCAATACATTACAGTTTTACTGAATAATTATTTAAACAATTAAATGGTCATAAAACTGAACTGTCATAAACTGCAGAAAAACGTTTTTATTAAATAAAAAATACTTACCTGAGGGCAGCTTTGCCCCGGGGTCTGCTGCTGTCTCAGTCTCTAACACACAGTAAACTCAGTCTGAGCTGTTTCTCCACATTTTTATCTTCACTTTCTGTCTCCTGCATTGTGTCCGTCAGGTTGCAGCCAAATGCAGCATGCTGCCTATGATGATGACAGAGTGGGCCACACTGATTAAAATGGCTCTTCATGCCCCACACCGATACATATAATCCTCAATCCACTGGATTAAAATGGAGGCTCAGTTCTTTATTTACCCATTGCCATAGTGAATCCTGGTATCGGCGCTCCATTGATGATGGCTCTTTCCTCACGCACGCGTTAACTCAGGGTGAACATACTCAGAGTTGACTGAACTAACTCTGATCAGCTGTTCAGGAATGGAAAACTCAGAGTTGCCGATCTCAGAGTTGATCAACTTAGAGCTTGTTTTTAAACTTAGAGTATGTAGAACATTACTTCCCGGAATAGCGCCCAGAGATATCCATCATGAAAAGAAACACTGCAAGGAAATTGTGTGTGTGTGTGTGTGTGTGTGTGTGTGTGTGTGTGTGTGTGAGAGAGAGAGAGAAAGTATGTATGTGGGCCAATGAAACAAGATCCTAGCTCACTCAGTTCAGTGTTGCCAGCCAGCAGATTCCCCAAGTGCCATGCAAAAGCTGTCACCTGACTTACAGAACTGTTTGCTAAGCCACGTTAGAGAAAATTACCTGATGTCCTTACTGTGATAATATGAAAAATGTCCTACTTGATGTGCAGGAACAGGAACATATACATCACCTCCTTTGCTTGTTTCGTCTTTGCATTGTTTAATTATTTTCATACTCTATGCTACATAAAACCTAATGCCACTATGGTTTATCATGTATTATTCATTTATAATGTAATGTCATGGTCTTGGGCTTATGGCATGTCTGGGCAAGTCTCCATCTCTGTTTGGTGTTATTACCTGTTTGGTTTTGCTAGCCCCTTGTCTCTTGTGCACTGTGTTTAGTTTTACTCTGCTTAGTTGTAGTTTGGTTGTTTTGGAAGAATCTTCAGTATTGAAGTTGCCCTAAATTTAAATCCTGTCTCCCGCATCCTGCATCAGGGTCCACACTATTTATCATCTTTTTGAATGGCAGAGCCTTGGTTAAAGTAAATAACTAAATAAAATGATACGCGCTCACAAAACTAAATTTAAAAAGTACTTAATAAAAAAAGCTAATATACTTTATGTCTTACACACTGACAGATGCCAATGATATAGAACAAAAATTTAAACTAACACTACCACTAGAAGTGAGTAAAACCATTCTCATAACTAACTGAAAGCAAACTGAATTTAAAACAAAAATGTAAAGTTAAATGAAATGCCTTACATCCATCTACGACTCACTCTTGACGTGTGTCAAGACGCTTGTTTCGGTCACGTGATACATTACCACTAAAATTAAACCCACAAGCTTCACTGATTCCCACGCCTGTCTAACAAACTAGGTTGGTTGGCCTACATAACACTTGTATAAAGCGCTTTGAGTGCTCATCTAGAGGAGAAAAGCGCTATATAATAACTAGTCCATTTACCATTTATATTTAGCAACACCAGGGACAGTAGTGAGGCGGACCCAGCCAAGCGTTAAGCTGGACTCTAAACACCATTTCCCATTGCCCATAAAAGCCTATGTCCCTAGAACAAATCAGAATGATAAATGGACTAGTTCTTCTATAGCACTTTTCTAATCTATCTGAGCACTCAAAGCACTTACACAACATGTTTACATTCACCCATTCATACAAGCACTTCCATGTGTAACTAAGCTAAGTGGTTTTTATTGTCTAACATTCACACATTCATACTCCAACGCTTGCGTCGGAGAGCAACTTGGGGTTCAGTATCTTGCCCAAGGATACTTTGGCATGCAGCCCGGAATCGAACCGCCAACCTTCCAATTAGTAGGTGACCTGCTCTACCTCCTGAGCTACAGTAAGTATTTTCAGCATTGTGCTGCACTGAGGAGCCGGCTTTTGTTGGTGGAGATCAGATTGTAAACATAGCTGAAGGTGAGTCTAACCTTGTTGTGTGTCGAAAAAATGTCTGAACCTGAAAATGAACCTGCGGAAAGATCGTTACTGGCTGCCGAGCGTACTCCCCGGCCTGCACGGTGCTCCCGTCTTTTTTGCTGTGAGGGTTTCTCACATGGTCTGCTTGCAGGGAGACTGGACGGATATGTGGCTCAGTGGCTCGATGTTACTCATGTGGTGCGATGTTACAAGGACGCTGCTGATAAAGTTGCATACGAGTATACAGTGGATTCACATTGATTATATTTAGAAAATATCACAGTTTTGATGATGTTGTATCATTGATTTTGTTTTATTTATCCGCCACACATTAAAGGCCGGCCTGTGAAAATATTGTTTAACATTAAATCGGTCGCTGGTGCAAAAAAAGTTTTGGGACCGCTGGCCTAAACCATTTTCCACCTTTTTATCGATCACACAGCCTGACCAAAGTGTGATATCCTTATTCTGTATGTTTCAAACATGAGACTGAATAAATGAAGGCGCTAAAGAAAAATCACCCTGACCGCCTGACTGTATTTGTGTTTGTTCTAGGTCCAGAATGTTGCTCAAACGATGAGACTCGGCTGGTCAAGCAACTGTTCACCGGTTACAACAAAGTGGTTCGTCCTGTTAACCACTTCAGTGATGCTGTAGTGGTTACCGTGGGATTGCAGCTAATACAGCTTATAAGTGTGGTAAGTCTGTGACTCTCTGTCTGCGTTTTACATAAATAAAGAAATGAGTTGTTACTATATTCTTTCTCGACTTTGACATTTTGACTGTAACCGCAGTTTCAGTACAAGGACTAACTCGAGCAATAATTGTTGCTTTAATATTGGATTAACTGTCTCTAAAATAATTCACTCACCAAACCCCCATGGCCAGCTGTTGAAATAATAATGAGAAAGGGCTGCTCACATCCTGTTCAAAGTTTACAGTATAAACCAATAGCATGGAATGTATTTTGAAAACTGACATCTCTGCAGAAGATGACTTAAATGGTGAATATACACTTCAGATTAATACAAGTCTGACCTGGGCATTGCAAGTCCTGCAGTCCACATCCAAACTTTTGGTTGTCCCTGACCAGCCGGCATGAAGTCAATGGGAAATTAGTATCCAAACATAAACAAGTATACGTCATGCAGTTACGTCATGTGCCATTTCAACCACCCAAAACTTTTTAACTCCACATCAGAGAATAGCTTTCTGTTTTTGCGATTTTGTGGGAAATCACAATCCAACTTTGTCGCTTTTATTTTGAAAGTTTCATTGTAAATTCGCCGGAACAGAGTGAGTCTGCTGAACCAAAGCAGGTCTGAAAAACTAGTTAACACATAAAGAAACCAAATGATGTCAAATAAAGAATATATTGTAACGCACATAACAGCCCCAAGCAGTTACTTAATCTGCCACATACACACACCAGTCACAAGCATTTGATGGCACGGCCAAACACACAATGCACAAACAAGCAGGGATCTGAGGAGTGCAGACACGTTGTGAAGACCAAAGCTATAACTCGGACAGACGCACCACGCAACAATGTGACAAGCTGCTACCTTAAGGTTACACCCCGGCACAACAGCGAACAGGTACTTAACTACTCCAACTATGGCTAAATTTAAGGCATAAGAACCAGGATAATAATAAACACACATGATGGCACTGTGCCCTCAAAGAAGCAGCAGAAGCACACTGCAAATAAAAATGGGCTGCTCTTACTGTGCGTAGGTCTCCTTCTGCGCCCATTAAGTCCACGAAGATGATGACCAGGTTTGACAGTGTCTGGGCCGGTCCCCTGATATATTTTTGTTCCTTTCTAAGAGCTGGAAAGGTCTTCTCATTTTCTCTTGTCAGTTTAGTTTTACCCCAAGCTGGACAACAAATTAGTATTAGTGGTGCTGACGGGAAAAAAAGTTCTTAACGTCAAGAGGGTACTGCTTTGTGTGCCAAACGAAAATAATATATCCATTAAAACTTACCACGTGTTAACCGAGGTGTGTCCATATGTTAAACAAAATAAAATAGTGAATGTTGTGCAGATCTTCAGTTTATTTAAATCCGTTTTAGCCTCAAGCATGAACGCTAATTCGCAATTAGCTAATTTTCCTCATTAACAACAAAATCGAGGGGGGGGGGCGTCAGAGGGGACCGTGTGCGCGCATGCGCAAAGCCAGGTGAAACGGAGTTTTTTGTTTTTTTTTCTTAGGGAAATAAGCAAGGGTTTGCTGTGTTATTGCATTCACTTAAGTAACATTAAATTCGGATCATTTTTATTGTGATTGCTAACAAATGTGTGTTGATGCCAGAAAAAACAAAAAATAAATATGTATAATTGATATGTCGATTAGCCATCACAAAATAAGTTGTCTTGAAAATGTTTCCATCTGTGCGCATACCATCCTTTCTGTCTTTTCTCAGGATGAAGTTAACCAAATTGTGACCAGCAATGTCCGTCTCAGACAGGTAGGTCTAAATGTAACTGCAAGTGATTTCTGCAGGCATTGTAGGGTCTTTACCCGCAATACAAAGCGCCTTGAGGCGACTGTTTGTTGTGATTTGGCGCTATATAAATAAAATTGAATTGAATTGAATTGTGCGTGATAGTTCTAAGTGGGAGTGCTGATCTGGTCACCCTGTTTAACGTTCAAACGTTCACAGCTAAATATGAGTAAATTAATGATCTAAAAATTTCCATTTTTACTCTCACAGCAATGGGTGGACGTTAACTTACAGTGGAATCCCGATGAATACGGAGGCATCAGAAAAATCAGAGTTCCTTCATCCGACATATGGAAACCTGACCTGGTGTTATACAACAAGTACAGACATATTTTCATTGCTCTTTGTGTTAAAAACATGCCTATATTAGTTTTTTGAAATTACTTGCTGCTCCACCCAAACGCTTGACTTTCCTCTGCCCTCCTCCTCCTCCTTCTCTGCAGTGCTGATGGTGACTTTGCCATCATCCATGAAACTAAAGTGCTGCTGGAGCACACCGGCAAGATAATATGGAACCCTCCAGCCATCTTTAAGAGTTACTGTGAGATTGTTGTCCTTCACTTCCCGTTTGACCTACAGAACTGTACTATGAAACTGGGAACCTGGACATATGATGGCCTGCTGGTTGTAATCAACCCAGTGAGTGTAAATCTTTCACATTAATCTAGGAATTCATATCATGCACAAAACAGCTGAAAATGGGGATGATAAAAATGTTTGTGGGCCACTGTCTTTTAGGAGAGTGACCGACCTGACCTCAGTAACTTCATGGAGTCAGGTGAATGGGTGTTAAAGGACTTCAGGGGCTGGAAGCACTGGGTGTATTACACTTGCTGTCCCACCACACCATACCTGGACATTACCTACCATTTCCTGATGCTGCGGCTGCCTCTCTATTTCATCGTCAACGTCATCATTCCCTGCATGCTGTTCTCTTTTCTCACCGGACTGGTCTTCTACCTGCCTACTGACTCAGGTATGTGTAAGCTGCAAGCTTGATAGGTAACAGAATCCAAAGTATGCACGTTAGCATGTGCACAATATTTTTGAGACACAGGAGAATCAGAGGTGGTTCCCTTTCTCTGCAGGTGAAAAGATGACTCTGTCTATCTCCGTCCTGCTGTCTCTGACTGTCTTCCTGCTGGTTATCGTGGAGCTAATCCCCTCCACTTCTAGTGCTGTTCCCCTTATAGGGAAATACATGCTCTTCACAATGGTAATGGTCATCGCCTCCATCATCATCACTGTCATCGTCATCAACACACATCACCGCTCACCGAGCACACACACCATGCCCGCGTGGATCCGCAAGGTTTGTTTTTTTCTTTTCTTTTTTCTTTTCTTTGTAATAATGTGGGAAATGCTGTTGCTGTTTCATGAGTCTTGTAATATAAATATTTCCTCTCCCTGCATCTCAGGTCTTCATTGAAATCATTCCCAACATGATGTTCTTCTCAACAATGAAGCGTCCCAGTCAGGAGATTCGGCAGAAGAGGCTATTCCCTACTGACATGGACATCTCTGACATCTCAGGCGAGGCTAAATGGCAAATCTTACAAAACATTTTCACACAGGACAAGTAGAGCAGAAATCCAGCTTTTATTATTGCCTTTATTATATGCTGTTGAACAGTTTTAAATAAGCTTTGCAACGGGGATAATGCCAGCTGACTCCAGAAAGAATTATTAGAGTCTGTCTGTACTAAATTTCTCGACCATCCTCGCTCTTTCCTCTGTAGGTAATCCCACCCCGACCACTGTCACCTATCAGTCTCCCATTGTTAAAAACCCTGATGTTCGCAGCGCAATCGAGGGGGTGAAGTACATCGCTGAGACTATGAAGTCAGATGAAGAATTTAGCAATGTAAGAGAGCATCTGCATGAATCAGTCCATCAAAGTTCTTAGAAGTTCAGAGGCCTGCATTCTGCTCACCAGCTATTCCTGTGTTTCTCTAAAACTAAAAAACAGTCTACAAGTGCATGCACAACAATCACAACATTTCACGTTTCTCCTCTGGATTTGCATCTGAATGAGAAATGGCTCAACAGACAATCATGGTTTAATTTCAGTAATGAAACTTTAGAATGACAGTAAGTGTTGCAACAAGTGTGGGATTCAGGACGTCACACCATCTGGGGGGGAAAAAAACAGTCCAATATGCAGTTTACCCAAAAAACTACAACTTGTTGTTTATACTTTGGTTTTCATATTAAACTAACTTAATATACTGTGTTGTATGTATAGGTCAAGCTAAGCTAACTGGCTGCTCTATTCTAGACTAGACATTTCTGCACCAGTGAGTGTGGTATCAATCTTTCTCATCTTCTACCAATAAGTATACTCCACAAAATCTTATCTGACAGATAACCAGACAACATCAGGCAATCTCATTTTTCACATCTTTCAGCAATTTAATTAATTACATTGAAAAGCTTCTCTCAGCACTCTTTTTTGAGTACTAGCAATGCCAAATGTGTGAATGTTCAAAGTCAAAAGTCTCCCACATCTCATCTTATTGCAGGCGGCGGAGGAGTGGAAGTTTGTTGCCATGGTTTTGGATCACATCCTGCTCTGTGTGTTCATGGCTGTGTGCATCATTGGGACGCTTGCTGTCTTTGCTGGGAGACTCATTGAGCTCAACACGCTGTAGAGGCCTTCCCGATGGAGGCAGATGTTTTCATCCCAGTCTTCCTCACGCACAGACGGGCAGACACAGGTCGAGCTGATTTTAAAATGCTCGTGTTGCCTCGTTACTCGTTGGGTCATGCGCAAAGCTGTTCTTGTCACGAACAATGAGTTTTTTTTTTATTGTTTTTCTTGTATTTCTACTGTTTGTGATTGCTGCCCTCACCATGAGTATTTTACACTTATGTAAACTCAAGAACAGTAATAGTTATTTTACCATATTTGAGTTGAGGTTTGTGTGATTGGGTTCTCTTAAATGTTAACATTAAATTTTGTCTCGGTTTATTGAATGCAGGCAAGATATTTCCCTCACTGGAAAGTTTTATTGATTGATTTTGCCTGACATTCATTTTAACTACTTCATAAGGTCTTTTCTACTTCAAATAATACTCATGGGATAGTTGCAAAGTTTGCTTTGTTTGATTTTCCAAAATATGTTGTTTTTAAATCAAGCACAGCTTTAGTTGTAGTTTAAGATTGTTTCGTCAACTTTAGGTGTAAACACTTCCATTAAGTTAAAAAAAAAATAAATAAATAATCACAGCTGTAATATTGGTGCCTGTGCTTCAGCAAGCCAAAACTTGATTTATTTTTGCAGCTGTGACAGAACATTTATTTCAGTATAATGATATGTTTCAGATCTGCTGTCTGTTAGGGGTTTTTTTTGTTTGTTTGTTTTGTTTATTTGTAGTTCTGTAGATGTTGAATAAAGTGAAAAATATCAACATACCATTTTGGTTTTTGCCACTTGGTCTTTTATAGCTCTACTATCACAGGAGGTGCTGGTGTTTTTATTTTCTTTCCTTAATTTCCTTATTTTTCACATAAATATCTCAATATTTAATCTTGATTACTATCTTTAATCTAGTCTTGGTTGTGAGCTTATGTCACGTTACCCTGACAAACTCACTTCTTTCGAAGAAAAAAACTGTACAAATTACAAATTAAAAGGGAAAACCAAAACGTTGACCTCTGTGTGTGTATGGCTGAGCCTTGGCTCCTGTGAGATATGGTTGTGGAGGGTTAGGGGTTGACCCTCCCTACCTCTTCCTCCTGGTCATTGCTGCCTCCCCTACGATGTGGTTACTTATTGGTTCCAGGGAACATGGCCAACATTTTGGTGTGGTTACTGACCCGCTCCCTTGGGGTTGTGCCTGGGTTTGAGGCAGTTCTGGGGTGCCAGGGGCCCTGTTCTTGGTTCATGTTGCCTCTGGTTCTCTTGCCCATTGGCCATGAGGACTCCATCTGGGGCCTTCCTCCTTCTTCTGGGGTGAGCTTGAGGTTGTCATCAAGATGTGTGGCCTTGGGTCTTCAGTATTTTTGGAGAGCTGCAGACAGCCCAAGTCTCCTGGGTCTTTCTCTGTCTGCCTCTGGCTCCTGGGGGGGGGGGGTATTGTTGGAGCTTCTCACCCTGATTATCCAGTATGTTTCGTGACAAAGATACATACAGACATTCACACACCCACATTCATGTGCCACACCTCACCAGATCTTCTCTGGCAGTGCCAAACAGCTTCTTCTGTTATTGACCCTTGTTTGATGTTGTTTATTGGATTGGATGATTGAAATCTGAAGAAACGAGACCTACTGGCAATTTTAACAGTTTATTCATTTAACTAACAGGGGCCTCAACAGTATGTGGAAGAACCATACACAGCCACAACAGCCTCCTCATGCTGGTCACCAGCTTGGTCACACACTGCTGTCAGAGAGCATACTATTCTTCAACCAACTATCATCTATTTCATGGGCACTACCCACTAATGCATTTTCGTTACAAATGTGGCACCATGTAAGGGGAAATAAACAGGCGTTCCAATGGTATAAGATTTATAGCAAGACGCATTATTATAACAAAAAAATTTAGTTATACTTTACAATGTCTTAGATGGCTGATATGTGCATTAACAAGCACTTGAACAGGTATCTAATGACAGTGTTTTGTGAACCCCAAGAGGGCACAACCTGATTCTGAGTAATTCATAAGTCTATGCAAATCACAATAAATACTTTCTCAGTTCTCTGTAGTGGTGTCTGCCACTGGGCTAAAAACAAACTTAATCAAAGACAGACTGCAACCTTTAAGAATCAACACAATTAACAAAACACAACTATTGCTTTCTTTTGTTGTTGAAAAACTTTATTAGGCGTGCCAAGCGCACATTTAATGACAAACAGCATTGGCAGAAATCCATTTGATAAATCTAGCAGAGCAAAAACAAAACTACAAATGCAAAAGAAACAGGTATTACACATCAGGGTGTGAGACATGTTGAAGATCTGGGACAATGTTTAAATATTAAACTGACAGCCTCATATTTCACCAGCATGTAAAAAGACAAAAATGTTGATATTGGAAGCATTCAGCTAACCACGAGTCAGTAAGGTGGTGCAGGTAACATTATTTCCAACTTCGGTAAACAAAGCAGTCTGGTGAAGGGAAATACTGGGACAAAAATCAAAATTTCAAGCAGTACTCAAGGTGTCAAGACAAGAAACTCCAAATTCACAAAGTCTTCTCTCCTTAACATTTAATCAAGGCTTATCCAAAAACATTCCTGCCTCTGGATTCTTTGGGCTGTCCCAATCCTTACAGCCAACTTCCGGAAAAAATATTTTGCCCATTTCACCAGGTTGTGTTTCTGGGACCAAACTGTTACATCACAGATAACAGGATATTTACATTTGCATAGACACTCACCATATCTTCTAGTTCCATTTAATAACAGCACAAAGTGCTAGTGCTGACCAAATGAAGCATGAATTCTCATCCCTACAGCTACGACTTAGAATGATGGCACCAGGTACCTACCGTGAACATTTTTAATGAATGCAAGCACAGACGAAAACCTTTTAAATAGTTCATGACTTAATGTCTACAGAACCTGAAACAAGGCCTATACTTAAATACCTATGAATACAATGGCAATAAAAGGTTAAGTGACTAAAATGTTTAAAACCAGTGCAGCAATGTCTGATCTAGAATTTAAACACTGTATAGCCAAATAAATAAAATAAAACTCAGTGCAAATGAAGTCATGAAATACAGATAAAACAATGCATTTGGCAAATTATAATCCTGGCTGAGTAAAACAATTGGCAATGACCACATACATACAGATAAACTGGCAGTTTTAGCTCAGAGTTGTTTGTTCCAGCTGCTTGCCAAGTATTCAGCAGTTCAGTTTATTCAGCAACATTTTCATCGTTACCATAGCTCATCAATGCTAATGTTAAAGTCATGCTATTCTTTGACAGGCAATAATCTCACAAAAAGTAAGAGCTTAGTTCAAATGTAATGTGCTAAAAGATGGCGAGGAAAAGCACAGTGTCAACTTGTTTCTGTCAAGTCAAATTTTCCTGATCTGATGGGCCCGGAGTACCCGGATTGGACCCACGCAGACACAGGGAAAACATCCAAACCCCACAGAAAGGCCCCGGCCAGATGGTGGATTCGAACCCAGAACCTTCTTCCTGTGAGTCAACAAGGCAAACCACTGCGGCACCAAAAAAATGTTAAAATTTTGGTGAAAAAGTTTGTTTAGTCTGTATTATCTGTGTTATGCATTTTCCTTTCCTGTTCATTCATTTGGTAAAGCACACACATCAGGGTAACAGCTGAAGCTAAACATTATTGAAAGCCATTTTCTGCAGCCTTTAAAAAAGTGAGAATGATTTTTTTTTAGTGAACAGACTCCAGCTTCTGCAATTGTTTTCATTCTCTTGATGCAATATTGGCTACACTCTGGTTTATTCCTCATTCAGCATTCAGTTTCAGTACTTTTGCTCCAAACAGGCCTAAATGCAACTAACTGCTTGTACCTCATTATTGACAGTGGGACAAGATGCTCAAATATAATGAAAAGAAAAGAGAAAAAACAAACAAAAATTCACAGGGATAAAATGCATACATGCATCAGTGTCGGGTAAACATGACTACAACAGAGTTGGATGTTTCTATTATTAGGCTAAAATATTGGGGATTGTGGGATTTAAAAATAGAAAAGCCACAGCAGCAGCCTGACACCTAACAGCATACTTGTATGCACATACTGTAAACACAACAGATGATGTCCTGATTCACAACAGGTTTATCCTGAGATGGACTTTGTGTCGTGTATGTCAGATGCTTGGATAGTTTAGGTAAATCCAAAGTTTTCCATATTGGATCGGGAGTGTTTGTGCTGACCTTTTGCTACAATCATCCGACATTCTCACCCACTTCAGGCAGTAATTTCAAACAGCAGTAATCCTCTTTTAAAAGCTGCTGCATCTGAGGACAAACAAAGTGTGAACCAGCAGTTTTATCTAAAAACATTTTTTCCTTATCAAAAGCATACCGCATCCAACTACATTAAGTTAGTCAGTGCACCTATAGAGCAATATCACCAACCAACCAACTACACCACAGAGAAACAGCCTTAAAATTAAAACTACAAGTCTCAGTTTGACACCATCCCAGTCACCACATCAAACTGTAAGACCAAGATACCTTGGCATCATTTGTGGCAAAACTATTGGACAATTTTACTAATAAATAGAAATAACGGTGGTAGCAGTCCTTGTCCATCAATGTTGCTATTAACTGCCAATAACCATCCTGGCCAATACCATCCCCTTCTGTCTGCACAGAACAATCACATCTCTCTGGACCGTTTCTGGGCTCTTTGAAACTACGATGGCTGAGCTTCTGTCTCACAGGGGCTGCTGTGACTCTGCTCTGATTCCTCCTCTGCCACCTCTTCCTGAACCATTTCTTCTTCCTTCTCCTCCTCCTGCTGCTGTAGATAATCTTGCTCCTCTGACTGGCTCTTGCTCTCTACTTCTTTAGTGATTCCTTCGCCTTCTCCCATCTCTTTCTCATCTGAGGAGAAAATACGCAAGTAAGACATGTATATAACCACGAAGCAAAACCGTAACACAAGGGAAGCATGAGAGAGAAAGGGCAAGCTTTAGGCCAGCGTGAAGAGTTTGCAGTACAACAAATGATTGGTTTCTTGGATCAAGTAGTCAAGAAAATTAGCAGCATTCCCGTTGTTAACGTTAACATTCCTGTAAGCTTACAAAAGTTGATAATACAAACAGATTTGGAAAGAGCAGGCAATATAAGGAACTTTACTACCACACACAGAAATCTTCCTTCTTCCATCAATCAAAACCCCAGGAGGATAACTAAAACAGGAATGTCAATACCAGAGGTTATGGTGTGCATATACACACCTCAAGAACATAAGGTTGTTACATTTTAAGAATCAATATAATTAATAATGATTAATACAGTGACAGGCATGACTCATTTGAATTCTGGGGAAAAAAAAGGAAATCAAATTATACTGACCATCTAAATTAGTCCATTACACAGACATGTATTGTAGAGCTAAACTGTGGCAAAAGGAAGACTTTATCTCTGTTTGGACAGGATTTATATTTCAGGGGCAGATGGGCAATAATCACATTACACACCTCACCTTCTGACATAAGTGGAAATGCAGATATTTGAGTCACAATACAGGTTGTCTGTACAAATAGGGCTTAAATTAAAGGATGAACAAAAGGCACACCAAACAGTAGATACGCAGCACAGTGAATAAAATTGGGTAAAATATGCTAATGGGGCAAAAGAAAACAGCGTTTGGATATTAAATCGAATTGAAC
>JASGAU010362815.1:0-28619 GCA_030220045.1 Australoheros facetus
GTGTGTGTGTGTGTGTGTGTGTGTGTGTGTGTGTGTGTGTGTGTGTGTGTGTGTGTGTGTGTGTGTGTGTGTGTGTGTGTGTGTGTGTGTGTGTATTTTCACGTCTGTGTACTCACATTTGCACCTTTGCAGTGTTGCATGAATCTGAAGTGAGGATACATGACTGCTTTGTTAATGGGTGTCAGTGAGTCGATCTTCCCGTTCTTCTATAGCGATCTGAGGATGCTTTGACATGCCTGTGAGTAAGGAGCCAGTGTTACAAAGCCTTTTCCTGTTGCTCACAGAGAGTGGGGGGTGGAGGGGCTTGGATCATCTCAGGCTCCCATCTACACCGCTTGACTCTCTCTCTCTCCATCTGTGTTTCTCACTTCTCCGCTTGCCTCTCCTCCAGCAAAAAGTGACTCTTTCTCCGCTCTTCCCCGTTTACCATCTCCACATCTCCTCACTTCTGCCACAGCCACACGATGCAGATGGCAAATCAAGCTGTTCGTCACTGAAATATGTCAAGTATGTCCAATCAAGGGTGACAAAAAACGATAAACTTTTTGAGTGAGCCCTCTTTACTTCCTGTTGTGTTGTTGGAGGTTTTTTTCAGGGGTTATTGTTATAGTTCTGTTAGTCAGTTTGTAAATATCATTGAGGTCAGATCCTGTCCTTCTAATGAGTGCATCAAGATTGTGGACCAGAACTGGGTGGTCTGCAGAACTTTAAATTGACCTCCTGCCTGTCTAACTTCAGTTTAAGCTGAGGTCTGTGTTATCAGAGTAAATACATTCACCTGTGTATCAATTTATTTCATTTATACAGGACTGCCATATGGGTGTTATGCTGTGTCCAGTTAATAGAAATGTAGACTATGAGAAACAAGGGTACCTAACCTAAACACTGGGTTACACCAGTAGCACTGAAACAGTTAGTTACAAATTGGTTGGTTCAGGTTAACAAAATTAATTGACAGTAGTGCCTGACTGATATATATGCAGGGCCAATATCTATGGCGATACATATCTAATATTAGGTATTAGATATGTATCGTATCAATGTATATCGATCATTCATTTATTGGATTATCTGTAAACTGTAAGCTGCATTGTCACAATATCTCAGTAAGGACACATGAATAGCTGCACATAACAGATGTTATGGAAATCTGTTTACGTTTAATGTGTCTGACAGAAAAAAAAATACCAATATGTTGGATTTTTAAAATCACCAAATATTGTAATCTGATATTGGTCAATTGATAAATATTTTTAAAGCAAATTCTTCACTGGTCGCACCTTCAGTGTGAGGATGTGATGCCTGGAAAACCAAAACATCTGCTGGGCTTTTTATTTTTATTTATTTTTTTATTTAACACACTTACTAACTTATTAAAATTTGACACAAAAAAAATCAGCAAAATATCCGAAAACGAAAAAATATTTTGAACACACTTCCACAGACACTACAATACAGAGTACAATATGTCCCTGTTTTCCCTCCTGATGTTGTTCTTTCCTTTCTCGCAGCTGCACTCCATCAGCGCTGGCACCAACAACCACCTCCAACATTACTGGCAACACTAAATCCCACTGCAGCACCAAAGCCTTTGTTTCTCTTGGCGTTTTTGGGCAAGTGTAGTACAAATACTACCAGTGTAGTTTCTGACTGCTCAATCCCAGCACATGCTGCCCAGTGGCTCAGACTTTATCATCTTGGCTACTTCTGCAACTTTGCAGGCCAAGCAGAAATTGCCTAAACCTCTGCCTCACTTTGCTGCATTTGTCAATTGACTCTGGCTCATAAAGTCAGAATATGACGCTGACAAAATGTAATACAATGTAGAGTAAGCTGCACAATGCTCTGTATGTACTGTACTGTTTAGACTGGGAAACAACTCTAAGTCACTATCGCACACTATTTGTGTTGAAGTTTCTTTAAGTTTACACATGAAAATGTTCCTCCTTATCCATACCAGACCCTAGAAAACATAACACACATAAAGTTTAATTATTCTGAATTATTAGACTTTTAAAGGGGCTGTCATGCTATGAGTAAAATTTGGTGCAAACCTTACGTGATTTTATTTTATTTTTGTCATAAGTTTTGCAGCTTGCTGTTTGTACGAGCAGCCCTGGCTGCATGAGAAAAAAAAACAAAAACACTTTTCACTATGTACACGCTCTGTCCATTCTGTGTCTAGTTTCAGTTTTCCTCCCACTTCCATTACCCCTGGTTTTTGGCGCGTGAATCCATATAGTGTGGTAATGCTGCAGCTTATTATAACGGGGAAACAGACAGTGTAAATCATTCGAGGCTGCCTGTTTCCTTTGCATAGCCATTCTTCACGACACACTGCCCTTCATCAATCATGTTCTGCGTTTTGTTCAGTGTCGCTCTTGAGAGATGGAACTCGCGGCCACCGTGTGCGATGACAGCACAGACACACGCACGCACACACACCAGGCATTTTATTTGTGTATGCCACAGAAATACATTAGAGCCCAACAACACGCATATAAGTATGTATGCATAACGTTTTAGCCATTTCCTCTAAACTTGCTTCTGGCAGCTGATTGAGGAGCGGCAGCGAGAGGGAGATCATTCAGTCATCAGTCCTCCTCTCACTCGATCCCAGAGGGGAGCAGCAACAGTTGGAAATATGAATTATGAAATGATGAGAGGTTGTAAAATGGAGATAAATCCCAGTGATTACACAGTTCAGTATCTCACAATTTGATTCCTCTGCCGATGATTCTTTATTGTCGTTGTGTGAAGGACAGCAAGCCTAATAATTCCCTGTGTATGAAGCACAGCAGGGGAAAGTATTGTAATGATAGAGTTCTTTTGAACGTGATTGAGGAGGCAATTACATTTTGCATCTTACTTCCAGGATGTTTTTTAGGGCTCCACTTTCTTTTCTTCGTTCTCCGATGGCAGAAAATTCGACCACATCAAACCGTGTTTGTCTTCTTTCTCCATCCCCTGGGGTGCCAGCGCTGCAGAAAGCCCAAGAGATAACAAGGGGGAAAACATAAAAGCACATAAACAAGACACACACACACACACACACACAGAGCAAGGAGAAAGAAGAGTAAATGTGTGCACTTGCAGATGTGTATGTCTGTGCACGCTTTAAGACTCGTGCATGTCTATGCAAATGACTTTGAGCATGCATGTGTGTGCGTGCTCACACACAGAGTTAGAGTTTAGAGCATTTACCCGCTGCAGTTCTGTGCCTCTGGATAGCTGGTAGTGCCACCTTTTTCTTAGCGGTGTCTAACACACATGTATGCAACACATATACACACTCCCAGTACTCCAGCCAACTTAATCTAAAAGAAAAAAAAAAAAAGCTTGACTACCACCTCGCCCAGGCTTTTACTGTAGGTCTGCTGCCTCTAAACAGAGGGTTTTATCACAGCGTGGTGTGAAGTCTGAATACAACCAATTACCCAGTTATAACCGACATGCACCATGGCAGCTGCTCTGCTCTGCTCTTTTTGCTTCTTTTAAGATAGCATTGTCGGCTGCTAACGTTCACATGTGCATGTAGAGGACTGACTTCAAGTAGAGCGAGTGCAAATTACGGTAAAAAATGTATTTAAATTTTTTTTCATTATTTTTAATCACTATTAAGTTGAGAGCTGGGACAGCAGATTGAGCGTGCTATCATTTTTTTCCCCCACTGGTCAAGTGCATTGAAAGCAGTGACCTGCAGTGACTTCTGGCTCTGTGTGAAAATCCTGTGTCCTCCTCTTTTTTTCTTCTTTTTTTCCTTCTTTCCTTTAGTTCTGTAATGTCATGTGGGGGCTGAAGGACAGAACATAGCTCTGTCCTGCAGACAGGTGTCCTGACCTTCTGTCTGCTCTTCCACGCCTCAGGGGACCTCTGTGAAATAGAGGCCAAGGCTTTGACCTAGTCTCTCATCTACAGTTTGTCTCTAAACGGAGGCATGCTGCAGATGCAATGAATCACAACTCTGGAGAACAGTGCATTAGTGCATTGCCTTTATTTCAGAACTATGCGACCACTGTAGGTTTTGAAAACTTATTTGGAGGTATTTTTTTCCTCATTTTCTTTTAAAAATAATCATATTAGAAACTCAGTCTTGGTCATTTTTGTTTCAGAGGGCTTCTTATCTCCAGTCACAAGTCAACGCCGCACCAGTGTGCTACAATAAGATTTCAGATGGCCTCACTTCAATACCCAGTAGCCACAGCAAGATTGCATTATTCAAAGCTGGAGATGAAAGTCCCCTCTGATAGACTAAAATATCACTGTACAGTAATCTGTTTGTAGATTTGATTCCTTTGATGATATTTCCCCTACAGTTAGCTTTTCACCAGGCGTCATGGCTCCGAAAGCCCACGTGTGTGTTTTATGCATCAATTCTGCTAGTTATTGCTTATTAATCTTCCAACCTTGTAAGCAATGATGAGGGGAAAACGCTGTGATGGCTCATCTCTTAAAGAATTCCAAGAATGAGCACAACATCAGTAGAAGACGTCTGTGGTGATTACAAGGAAGAAAGGAATGGGACATTGGAATAGTTAGAGCACAATAAAGTGAGGAGGATTTTCAGACATTCCAAAAAAGCAAAGAACAAATTAGCCTGCTTGTCGCCTCTTTCATGCAAGCTGAGTGAATTAAACTCCTAGATGCTGAATCAAAGTGTTTGTTGCATTGTTACCAAGAAAATCAAGGTAAAAATAGATGCACCAGACCATCGCTTTGGCACACCCGGAATGGTCTTAAAGGGTTTTCTGGCTGAAGTAAAAAAAAAGAAAAGAAATCATCAGCATTTTTATTGCAGTCACATTTTCTTTTTTCTTTTTCTTTTTCTTTTGGCAAAAAGAGCTGCTTTTTATGCTGCCCGCTAATTTTTCAAAAACTAAGAAACAGACAGAAAGGAGAAAAAAAAACCTTGAAAAGGCTGTTGTTTATTTACAGTTTGCGAGCCAGGTAAATGCCCAAGGAAGTTTTAGTTAAGGTAAATGAGAGTATGAATGTGAAAATATGCTAGAAATGTTATAACACGGCAATCGCTCCGGTCTTCTTGCAAAACTGCTAAAATTTATATTGGTGCTCAGTACATCGGGAGAATCGCTGTTGCTCTAGCGAAATTATTTAAATGAAAGTCTTGACCTTGGGAATGCTGCCTGACCTGTACGTTGTCTCGTTTCAGATGAGTCTCAGAGATGACGCCATTCTCTGTACTCTTGCATGCAAAGCAGTTGGTATGCAGTGGACTTCCTCTGTATGTGGAAATGCAGCTGGTGCAGTCTGAGCCCAGCAGGTTGTTAGGCGATCTCGGGTTCTCTCTCCTCTCTGTACTTGTGCAGATAATCACCCACTTGTGTGACTGAATGTGAGAAGGCATCATGTTCTGAGTGTTTGTGCGAATGCGCACGTGTTTGCACACTTTCAGACTGCATCACGATGTGCATTTATGTCTCCGTCAGCCCGCCTGCTTGTGTGTGCGTCAGCCGTTGTGCGTGTGGCAGCCTGTGTGTACTTCATGCCGAACATTGTCTTCTTGAAACACTAAGCAAATCTCCTCAATGTGATAATTGGCTCCCCGGGGTGCTTGTATCTTTGCTGCTCATCATCGTCATCCCCTCCAGAAAAAAAGAGTGTGTGCTAGATGAGATAGGCAAAGTTTGCTCGTTTGCCGGGGAAACTGATCCCGAGTCTGCCTGAACTCTTTTGGCAAGAAGAAACTTTGAGGCAATGAGACAGCGGAGCCAGATCCGGTGTAACCTGGCTGCAGGCTGCTGTCTGCTGCCTTTCATAGCATCAGGGGCTTGTTTTCTGATGCACTGCAATGGATGAAATATGCTATTCGAGGCTGGTGATACATGATACGCTCAGTGGCTTCAGCTGCGGCAACATCTCTGACAGAAGTCAAGTGATTTTATTGTTTCTGTTCAGGAAAAAAAACAAGAATTATCTGTGTTAAGCCATACATTTATGATTATTATTTGCAAGAAATGAAGCGGTTGTTTGAGGCTCTGTGTGCAGACGACCTTCGTTGGTGGTTTGCAGTGCTGACACCTGAGTTGTGTAAAATGTAGACCTGTTTGTGTGCCTGAAGGCAAATAGAGATGCTCATCTGGTCACTAGAGCCTCTCCCTCTTTTTTAGTCCCTCTCATCCATATGTTCTTGGAGTCTCCGGGGTATTATAGACCACAGAGCAGATTGTTGGCCGCTTCATTGGGGAAACAGCGAGACAGCTGGGCACCCATCACACGGCCAAACAGATGTTCAGGTGACTTGCAGAGGAAGTGAATGGAAAAGAGAAATGGCGAGGGGCGGGAGGTGATGCGGAAGAAAGGGAAGCAGAGAGTTGATGGAGGCAGCAAAAAATGAATTAATACATTGATGCAAGAACTCAGAGACTTCGTTAGCAATTCGCTGTTGCCCTCTGAGGTGGGCCACATGCTTTCTGCTCTCCTTAGGCCACAGGAACTGGTTTTCCCTCATATTGATTCACCTACTAGACTTATTGCTGCAGGTCTAATGCCTCAGATCTCCCGATTATCTATGCCTAAATGTGGACAAGATGGCTAAGCGGCTCAGGGATTCAATGCTTTAATTCAGACTCACCTCAGGGAATATTCAGAAGTTGGAATTGAATCCCACCCTGAAAACAAATAACTTTGTATTTTTGCCAGTTTCACATGAGGATTAAAGAAAAAGAAATTTACACACAGTTTTCACAGATTCTGTGGCTGAAGACCAAGTTTGATCCAGGCAGAGGCTCTAATCTGACACAAATCTGCATATTGGCTGATGGAACATACACACACACACACAAACATACACACAAACATATATATATATATATATATATGCTTTTCTCTTCCCCACTGGTATTGAGTCCTTTTTTTTCCAACACCACATTTGTCAAATTAAACCAGACAAAAGTTCTTCGATCCCCTCAGTCCCCCTTCACTACTTTCTTGGGCCAACCTTTGTTCTTTGGTTGCAGGTCTCATGTATAATACATGAGGATTGGGAGACTTATCCGATTCTGGCCATACTGGCTGTAATTCCCTGGGAAGGGGCTATATTTAAGAGCTGGATAGGTCATAGATGGCATCAGGGGAGCGGCTGACTTCTACCTAAAAGGTGGTGGTGGCTGAATAGCATTAAAATCCCAAAATAGAACTCGACACAGTTACATTGTTGCACCAGCTCGGAAGCTGTAAGGGAATTACAGTAGATTTAGCCCTTAATGGAAGAAGCGTGACTCCAGTTTTGTCAGAAACCTGTCTTGTTTGTGACAACACGATGCTCCCTGGTGTCTAGTTAGAATGTGTCTGTACTTTTTATTTGCCTCTATTTCTCCTACAACAAATCTAATTCCTGTTATGTCATTTTTTTCCCCCAACAGCTGGCACAACCTACATCTTTGGCAAAGGAGGGGGTCTGATCACGTACACGTGGCCCAATAACGAGAGGCCCAGCACACGAACGGACCGGCTTGCCGTGGGCTTCAGCACCACCATAAAAGATGGCATCCTTGTCCGCATCGACAGCGCTCCACGTCTGGGTGACTACATCATGCTCCACATTGTATGTATTATCCTTGTCTATTCAAAATTCAGCACTAAAATGTTTCAGGCATCACAACCAAGGTGTTGACCACACAAACAAATCTGTGATTCATTCCTTTCCTTGTGGCAATCTTCAGGCAAACTTCATACCAGGATGCTCCAACTGACTTATACAAACAATGCAGAGACATTAAAGAAAAACAAAAGAGAAAACACACTGCTCCACTCTAAGTCTTTGCTCACCACACTCATCCAGAATAACCCTACTTCTCCACCACATTCAGGCTAACTTCCAGCATGAATAATGAATGTGGCTCTCCATGTATATATATGCAGTGTGTCCCCACACTTAGGAGAACCATAGAAAACAGGGTGCTGCGATTTGGAATTCTCAGCTAGTCAACTGTGCACCCATCCAGCATCTTAATAGTTTCACATCGCGACCTTGCATTTGACTCGTTTACATAACCATTAGACATTTACATAATCATCAACAGCGGCTTGATGAATGCAGTGTGGAATCACTGCAGTGGATGTATGTAGAGGTGGTATGGCTGGGGAGGGCAGAGTAGCTGCTGACGCCATGCAAAAAAAAAAGCAAAAAAAAAGAAGGTGATGATGATGAGGAGGAGCTACAGTTGCTAAAGCAGATTGAAAGTCTTTTTCTTCTTAAAGAGCTCCCCTCATCTCCTGAGTGCTGGCCATGTGGTGCAGAGAAGCAGCCATCTGCTCTGGAAAGATGAGGGCCAACAACAAGCAGTTTGGAGCTGCCTTTACAGTATAGAGAGATAGAAGTGCGTGCGTGTGTGTGTGTGCGTGCATGCTTCCTTGTGTGCATAGGTGAGAGAGGAAGTGGAGTGGCATAGATAGAGAGAAAATAAAGATGTACAGTCGGTTGCGAGGGTGACGTGGGAAATGCCTCCCTGCGTGTTTCTAACTGAGTAATTGCAGGAAACTCTAACGGAAGGAAAAGGAATGCATTTTTAATTCTGCTTTTTTAGATATCACAGCACAGCCAGCCAAGCAGGGTATCTCATACAATTTGGCTGCGAGTCATTGGGCGATGAATGTCTTCATTCCTCCAGTCTCATGCGCTAATGAATTTATTAATAGAAAAAAGTGACTGGAGACTTCACCAGTTCATTGAGAGAAGCAGCGTGTTCTGAACACAGTGTAGTTTCCTGTTGCTGCGTGGGTTTCACTGCACCGCGAATATTTCAGATGATTTATTGACAGCCGAGGGTGCGCAAACAAAGTGGGTCTTATTTAATATTAAAAATGATCGTTACCTTAAACTGTAAAATTCTTGACAACAACTGTGGCGCTGTAACGCTCCCCCTTTTTTCCACAATTACACCATTACTGACCAGAACCCTAATGAAGAAAGCAGGCCTTTGTTTCTCACATGTGAACAGTAAATAATTAATTATACCCCGAGTGAGTGTTTGAGTGTGAGTTTGGTAAATGTTGTTGAGAAGGATGAACCGCTGCCTCGTCTCACTTCTAATGTCTGTTGATATATGGGAGAATAGATTATGATTTGCCTCACGTTAGCCTCGCCACCTCTGCAGCTGTGGGAATATCAGAAGCCCAAACAATGCTCCTGTCTCTGGAAGCTATATGTGCAGTACAAATGCTTAGAAATTGAGATTTGCTATTAAATAATATTTCCTAATGAGGTATATAACATCTTTGCTGTTAGTGTTTTTCATGTTAGAGGAAAAAGGTTACGGGCATTTTGCCTGTCGATTCTGGATGCATGTCTGACCAAAGGGTCAATATCTTAATCTTTACTGTTATTAGATCAGTACCTTAAAATGAGCACACTGCAGTCAGACTTTAACATCTTTTTTCAATGACAGGATATAGTCAACAAAAAGTTTTCTACTCTGGTTTTCACTTTTTAATCAAAATTACAATGTTGTGCAAAAGTCTTGAGCCACCCCCGCTGCCTTTATATTTTGCTAGTAAAATGAGAAAAAGGTGCACCGATTTATTGAAACGTGTGCAAACATACATGAAAATAAGGCAAAAACAGAGTTTGTACAATTCTAATAAGCTTGAAAGTCAATATTTGGTGTGACCACCTTTATTCTTCAACACAGCCTGAACTCTCTGAGCCAGCTTTCTTGTCATTTCTTTAAGTAGTCTTCAGGAATAGTTCTCCAGGATTCCTGAACAACATTCATTGATAGGGTTCCATTTTTTCTGTCCAGGTATAATTTTACTCTCATGCTGAAAAATAAACCTGATCAGCTGCATGGTGGATCAAAATCTGTTGGTACTTTTCTGTGTTCATAATTCCATCCGTTTTGACCAAATCTCCAACACCACTGGCTGAAATGCAGCCCCAAACCATGACAGAGCCGCCACCGTGTTTCACAGATGGCTGTTGATACTCAATGTTGTACCTCTCTCCTGAAAAGAAAAAAAGGCCTGGCTCCTTGTAAACAAAATATAAAGAAATAAGGGGTGGCTCAAGACTTTTGCACTGTACTGTAACTGGAGGAGCATAAACACTGTAAGTCTTTCACTGACCTTGATTTTAACTTACGTATCTTGTGCCTTGCAGCGTGCAAAAAATGGTGCACGTTGCATTTTCTTAAACACCCAGAGCCCAGAGACATACTGTAGCAGAGATTTTGAGTTGAGACCTAATCACAGACTCCCTCCTTTTTTGCTTTCTTCATTATCTCCTTCCCGTGATTAGCTTACGGCTTGTTTGGCAATCATGAATTAAAATGCTGATTGTAGTGTTTACATTTTAACTGCTAAGAACAACTGCATGCTTGGTTTGAAATCCAAGGGGCAATTTGGCATAATTTGGGGAGGTGAGTGCGACATTTTGCAATTGCTGGTATCTCATTTAGGAGTTCATTTGATTTGAATACAGAGAGTAAAACAGACGAGAATCCTCGTCAGCTTCATGTGACTGAGATAGAAACTGTCATATCAAATATGTTTGAATCAGAGATGACTTTTAGGTGTAAGATGAGTCAAAGTCTGGCTTGTGGTAATGCTGCAGTGAGTTAATAGTAACTTGTGTATGTGTGTACATGAGGTGCACACACCTACGCGAGTTTAAATCCATGGCAGAGGAACTTTAAGCCGTGGGCTTCATATGTGATGGTCACATCACACATTTTCTCTCTTCATATGACTGTAGGTGAAGATTAACCAGGATGTAACACACACAGGCAAATATACTCACCATCAAAGAGTGAAATCCTTCAGAATCTCACCTGCACTGCATTTTTCAATGTGTGAAATCATGTCATTACAAGAGCAGCCACCACAAACAGACAATTAATGGCACAAACTTAAAGAAACTGCCTAACAGACACTGATAAAACCTTTTTTTTTGTTGCTTTTTTTAAACAGTGATGGCTCTGCAGGTGGTAACTGTTGTTAAAGGCTGGAATTTCAAAACTGTCAAAATATTGTCTGGATATTACATTTTATTCCTTTGAAGGAGCAGTCTTGTGGCTGGGATATCATCCTTTTTAATCATTAGTGACTGTAAAAATAAGGCAGATGTTATTAATTCAGCCAGTAGAAATTTACATGCACATCATGTTCTTCAAAGTGGTATTCTGCTATGTAAGAAGTTAAAGGGGACCTATTATGCTTATTTTTAATGCCATGTTTTTATTCCCGAACTCCACAAGAGCAGCCTGCATGATTCATAGCTCTAAATGATCCTCATTTATATCATACTGGATTTTGTTGCAGCCCCTCAATTCATCCACTCTCTGAAACGAGGCGCTTCCTTTAAGCCAACTTTCTTCTGATTGGCTGCCCCCAGTAGACAGAAGGTTTGATCAGCTCACAGCCAGACCTGTGTGCCTGCGATGACCACGTTAGCATGCTATCAACATTAGCAAGGATTACTTGCACATTCAGTGACCTCATTATTTGAAAAAGCCGAGAGAAGTCCACGCAACACCACAAACATATTGTGTTCAGGCACCAGAGGCATCCTTTGTTTTCTCTTCAGCAGCTTGTTTAAACACTATGGAGTGAATGAGTTGAATCCTGGTTAATCACGGCTACAGTGAGCCTGGGTAAACTCGCTCCGGTGGAGATGCTGCAGGTGACAAGTTGGAGTTGTGCAGAGCTGAAATTGAAAACAATGCATCAAGTTTCATGTTTCTGTCAGCTCTTTTTTTTTTTTTTTTGGTTTCCGATCAAGAGAGAAAAGTTACAGTAAAGCACCTGACAAGATAAAGGCTCTGCAAGAATCCCTGCTAAAATGCAAATATATGCTGCACTCAATCCAAAATCATTACGGTGAAAAATTCAATTACGAGTTCAGACATTTAAGTATTGACTGATTTCAGAGCCTTTAAAAACTGAGCTGCCTCTGTTTGAACTATAAAATTTGTTTTAGTTACGTTGAGTTTATTATTATTTGTTTTGCTTTTTAAAACTTGAAGCTTGACAAGTTTATTTGGTTTGATTTGAAGTGATCTAAGAGAGGTCTTAAAAAGCGTCGCACGAGTATTGACATTTTATGGTTTGTAGTAGTTCAACCAAAACAAAACAAACAAAAAAAGAACAGCTATTTTTTGTGATAATAGTGACGGGCTTCATAAAATTTCTCAAACAAACAGACATGCGCTCCAGATGCATATCAGATGTCACCCAGCGCGTGTAAAACACGTATATCCTGCCACCATCCATCAGGCTCACTCTCTCAGAAAGATATGCCAACCAGGCAACCAGTCAGGCTCATGTTGTCTAATGAAGAAACGGCACATGGAATTCCATTACCCACTTGAGTTTTCTCCTCATGCTAATTTACTGGGAGAAAAGGTGTGACTGCTGGATAATTGAAAACCCTAGTGCAGACACTCAGTCACAAGATGTGGACTGGGAGGAGTGGCAATGGATGGTAAATGCAGCAGAGCACTCTGTGTCAGCTTTTGCAAATGTATGTGCATGCACAAATGCATATAGAGTTCATGCAGTAGAACAGTTCATTCAGTTTTACACACTTTACCCCATCCATCAGGTCTATGTTTTTATATCTAACAGTGGCTCTTTACCTCCTTCCCTCTCCTTCTGACAGACCTAACATAAGATGTTGGATGTGTATCAGCGAGTATAGGGCCCGCAATGTATCGCTTCTATCAAGTTACTCTACTCCAGCAAGGAAAGATAGATATTATCTTGGTTATGGTTCATGGCCTCTGATAACATTACAGCTTCTTATTTTACTTTGTATTCCACCATTTGATTCCCCCCACGGAAATAAAGAACTGGGAAAATATACCTTGCAGCTGTTTTCACATCTATTTGCTTGGAGTACACGCAGTCAGCATTATGGTAACCATGTTGGTAAATAAGTATTTTTATGAGGCTGAACAGCAGAGTCATTTTTATCTCCACTGCTTTATTGTTATTCACATTTTCTAGGAGATGCAGCACATTGCATTATTTTAGTTCATGGCTGTTGCCTAAACGCACAGCAAAAATATTATTACAAGAGTAATAGATATGAGGTCAATATGTGATACCAGATTATTAACATTACAGCTTCCCTTGGGTGACTCTGGTAATATAATGGTTGTCCACAACTGAACATGCGTAACTTGCATACTAGCTAGCAGATAGTGGTTGGACTTGTGTGTGTGTGCCATACAAGCTGTAGTATAGGATAATTTTATTGATGCTTGTTTTGATTGGTCCATGAATTAGAGTAGCAGAGGAACTACAGAACTCGCTTGGCGGTCCTCTTTTGTGAACTAGTAGCAGCGTTGTAGGGATGATGTTGAGGCACCACTGATGAAGCGTACAGAACAGACGCTATCTTTGTGTGGTTCATTTAACTTGTTAGGGGGCCAAATAGATTAGATGTATTACCTACTGTAAGCGCTGTAGTCTTTATATGAACCTTATCGTCTTTAATTTCCCATTATGTGCTGTGCAGTAGCAGCTTCTTTTATGCACAAACATACCTCCCGGTCACCTTTTGTTACCTCTGCTTTGTCTGTTTTCTAATATTAATGCCAGTATGAATTTCTTTCAGCTGCTTCAGTTTCTTCCGTGTCTTACTGCAACAGAACACCTGAATAGAGCAAGGTGAATATTAATAATTCTTGCAGCACCTGTGCTTTTACTATGCTGCTGCAGCAGGTCACTATATACAGTAATACTTTTTACTTAGTTGAATGCACAAAAATGTTAACATCAAAATATACTTATCAACTTCACAGTAAGTGCAATGTAAAGTTATAGTGGTGTATTTGTAGTAGTAATATCATAATTATGTCAGACAAGCATTACTGATTCCAATCTATATTGATTTTATTGTTTGGCATGGACCATCTGTGCTATATTTAAAAACTGAAATATAGACATAATGTTAATAACACATATGCTATGGCCACCTACTCATTAAACACAGCTACAGTAGCTGCTTGGCCATTCCACGAAGCTCTCGGTGAGGTTTTTGTGCTGATGTTAATGCCAGAGGAGGTTTGGACAGTTATTCAGTCAGCAGAGCGTTGGTGACTTTTGCTCACTATGTGCTTCAGCCCTCAGCGACCCCACTCTATAACTTTAACTGACTGGACACTTCATTGCTGTGGTTCCTAAATGCTTCTACTTTGCAATAATACCAGTTATGGTTGAGCCTGGAATCCAGGAGAGAAGACATTTCATTAACTGAAGGTGGCATCCTATTACAGTTACACTCAAATTCATTGGGCTCTTCAGAGCAGACTGTGTAGCCAGGCATCTGTTGCAGTGGGGCTGAAAACACCTGAATGCAAAGATTAACTGGTGTGGCCCAATACTTTTGTCCATATAGTGCAAACTGTAAAAATTCAAGTGCCAGTAGCTGCATGTATCTGACACACCAGAGGTGTATGTTGCGGTATTGCTCCTTAAGATGCAGTAAGTACAAGCAATTTAGAATTGACTTTATATAAACAAAGTTACAGGTTAATTTGAATGACATATCTTTATTGTGAATTTTGACCATGGTATTTGTGTAGTAACAATCTAACAATTGAATCTTAAAGCACTAAAAGATATTGGAGTTTATTTACTGAGCATATTTTGTATTAAAAATTAAACTAAGAGTAAGATACTAAATAGTAATAAATGTAGCACAGGAAACAGTATAACACTTATTCTGGAACTGTAGCAGACCAGAACAATGGAGCCGTGTAAAGTGGAAATGTTAAGTAAGCTAAAAATTGATCCAAATTGTGCTTAAACTTATAAGACTTGACTCAAAGTAGTGTTAGTAATGTTCCACCGCTGAAGGTAACATGAGGCCAGGGACGAGGCTGCAGCTATTAGGTTTTTCTGGTTCGATTAAATGCAGTTTAATTAAGTACAATGCACAGAATAAACTAAAATATTAAAGGTCATAAAATTACACTTTGACTCTGTGTCCCTCATTGAGACAGACAATAATACAGGGCCATTTAATTAATTACTACCAACTGACAGCAGTGAACTTGGGGCACAGAGGGCTCCGGGGAGTCTGGGCCTTGAGGCAGTTGTCTGCTTCACCTGCTTGCTAATCCAGTCTGGTGTGCAGTGCTTACTAATGGGAAAAAAAATCATGTATGTAAGTTTTAGTTGTGCTTTAAAAGGAGTCTGACTGGAACGCTGTTTGCTGTTTGTGCAAAGTGGACTTCACTTGAACCTGTAGTGCTGCACTAAGAATATGAATGGACTGAAGTCACACACAGTGGAAAAAAATTCAGTAAGAATACATAAAATGAGGGAATTTGACATATTCATTTTTTTATGCATGTTTTTCTCTACTTTTTAACCAGACATTAAATGTTACCATTCAACACTTTACAGTGTAGTTTAAAGGCATGTTTGCCTTGCACTCATTGAAAATATTAAAGGACTTTGATTTATTTAAGCTCTAAATTGCTCGAGTTCTTCACTTTTGAGCTATGAGGTATCGAGTGTTACAGGAAAAAAAAACCCTGGTAAAATATTTTCCCCGACTTTCGTGAACTGACACAGAACAATCAAGGAATGAGGGTGAGACTGTGGCGCTTGCAGGTATTAATAATTAACAACATCAGCAGGCACCTTCACTGTGACGGCAAACACAGAAAAAAAAAAAGATTCTCAGACACACTTAAATGCACATTACAAGGAAAGCCTTTTTGTGCCTTGTATTTTTTTTTTTTTTTTGCAGCCAGCACATGCATGGATACACACAAACACATGTAACACAAGTGCTTGTACTCTCTCTCTCTCTCTCTCTCCGTGGCTCAGGATCCACACGCTCACCTCGTCTTTCGCTTTCCGCTTTGCGCACGTACATGCAGAAACACACGAGCGTGCGCGCACACACGCACATTTCCACAGGCTCCTTCAACAAATTTTCGCACCACGGTACACTGACGCTCCAAACATGATACAAGGGCTCTTCAGAGACATCTGCCTGTCAGTCAGCCATGTCATCCAAAGGCACTTTTGGGAGAGCAGTTTATGTAGCAGACCTTCTGATACACACACTCCATATCACACTCCTGCCACCATTTGGGAGAGCTACAGCAAGTAATAACTGCTTAGGTTATACAAACAGGGCACAACATTATTACAATGTACCCATGTGGTCTGTGGCCTTAGCCCTGGCCTCAGCGATGTATATTTCATGGATTAAGATGAAAAATTCAATGAGATACAACAAACTAGTGGGTCTGCCTCTGTCTTCTTTGCTCTGTGACAGCCAAAGCCCTGGGGTACGCTCGTGTTTTCACAGCTTCGTGGTAGGACATGAATTCCATTCGCCCGGTGATGAGGAGACAGAAGAAGACGAAGATGAAAGGCAGGTGGGCTAGAGAGTCATGTGTATCCAAAAATGTAAAACCAATACAAGAATCTGAATGGGGGGGGTAGAATATGGAGAAGTGGAGGAAAAGGGGTTTGGGAGAGAGATGGAGAGATTGTTGGGTATTTTAGAATTCAGAGCAGGATCAGAGACAAAGTTGGCTCAGATAGGTCTCAGCACACGAGCACATTGGCTGTGAATTCTAAATTATGTGTTGCCTTTCTGTCTCACTCTGATGCCGCACCAGCCCCTCCACCACCACCACCACCACCCGTTTTCTCCCTCTCATCTCTCACTCCTTCGTATCTCTCTCTCCCTCTCTCTCTTTCTTTTTCTGCTACAGTGCCACAGCGCTATTGTTTTCACACTGAAGGCTAGATTGAGTGCTAGAAGCTGGTCATTCAGTCGGTTTGAATTCTACTGCAGTGTGAATAACAGCATTCCTAAAGCTCCCGGTGCCGGTTATCCTTTTTTTGGGTTATGCTAACTAAGGGGGGGACAAAGTGAAGTCATTGCAGCGGCAGCCATTTTCATTTCAAAACAACTTATTTATTATGGTGGCAATATTTGAGAGTATTAGTCCCGGCATGTTTTATTATTATATAAAGAATAATTTCATCCCTTCTGTAAGCACTCAGTGTTACATATAGCAGAGGGTGGCTGTGGCTCCGGAGGTGGATCGTCCACCAATCCGAAGGTTGGCTGTTCGATCTCAGGCTCCTCTGGTCCGCATCCTTGGGCAAGATACTCAACCCCAAACTGTGTGCTGTGTGTGTCTGTGTGATAGTTAGTGCTTAAGGCACAGAATAAAGTGTTGTATGAATGTGTGTGAATGGCTGAATGAGGCTTGTAAGAGCTTTGAGTGCTCAGTTAGGTTGAAAAGTGCTTTAAACCTAAGTACCAGTCCATTTACCATATTTCACTATTTCTTTATGTTACTCTGCTCAGCTTTGTAAAAGGTATCTTTCTGCAGGTCCGTCTGTTTAACTCTTAAATAAAATTGGAGACATTTACAGGCTATTAATAGTTGGGATAGCCACTGTGACTGTACACAATAGATTTGCAGATCTTTCACGTTTATTGCATTAATTGTGATGGCTTTGCATGGCTTTGCTTATCCTGTTATGGGGCACAGTTTGTGTCGTAAGGAGCTGTTTTGCTTGTTTCCTTTTGCTCTTGTTACGATATTATATGTCTGTGTGTTGATTGTTATAGTGCACTGTCAGATTGTGAGATTTGTGACCCCAGCAAGAATAGGTGCTGCGTGCTGCAGATCTTAATAAACTAAACTAAATCTGCAGTAGTGGTTTGTGAAGCTCTGTTTTAAAGTCCGCTTTTTCGCCATCACCATCTTGGTGTTTTTAAACCTGACGTGACGATGGAGGCGTTAACAGTTTACATCTGACTGGGTAGCATTAGCAATTAATTTATGTTTTTTGAATAAAAATTTCAAGGAAATGCATCACATTCTCCTTTAGTTTGATTAGAGTGAAGACTTAAGATTGGGTGGGCCCCACGAGACTTTCTGTTTTTTAAGTGGGCCGCAGTTTAAGGTACTTCCTCCATGGCTTCACTTTTCAGATCCGGAGGCTACATCTATCTATTTTTTATATGCAGTCTACTTAGTCACGCCACAGCATTTGTCCTAACAACGAATACATTTAATTAGCTGCACTTTCTTATATGACACAGATGCTACAGTATCTAAAATCAGAGTGCCTCACTTCACTCAGCAGCATCCTAATTTCCTCTGTTTATCCAGCTGCAGATGCAATGCTATGCGTACTTGAACGCTGAGCGGGACAGCTTCTGACAAACACCTAATGAAAGATCAGAGGGATTTGGAGGCGACGGGGGCGTCTCTCACACACAAGGCTGGGAGCCGTGTCAGCACCAAAGACACTCCTAAATCCTCCGGCAAGGCTCGGCATTACCCCGTTACAGCCACTTTCAGCTCCTCTGCCATCTCTCACCTGAGCCGTCACAGGACAAAGAGTCAGACAGAGAGTCAGTGATGGGGGGGGGGATAAAACTAAATAAAAGAAAGATATTCGCATTTAAGCAAATTGACTCCCTCTCGGATTATTGACGAGCAGGAGGGATGATGAATTGCAGGCCAACTCAAGTGATGAACGTCAACATTAGAAAATAAATCTAGCGGAAAAGAAGGAAAGAAAAAAAAAATCTTCTGCCTTCAGTATCAGCAACAGTGTGGCAGATTGGCTCGCTCACAAACACACACATGCATCCACATACGTGCACGCTGCAAATGCATTCATTGAGGATTAAGGACCTGCTGGTGTAAAAAAATAAATAAAAAGAGCTGCAAGAAGTTGCATTTTTTTCTCCCTGATAAAAAATAGAGGGATCAAATTTGAGTGCGAATCTCCTTCACAGATGGAGTGAAAGTGAGTACCTGCGCATTTTAGTGGGTGTGAGTTTCTATTTATTTAATCCCACCATTATTGACTCTCACCATGACAAAGCTCTATTGACAAGGCGACAAAAAAAGACTATCATTTTTTTTTTTTAAGAAGGGAGGATCATCACAATACCAATCTATAGGGATAAAAGATATTTCCTACTGGATGGCTCATATATGGGATTATTATAAGCATTGAATCACTGAAGGTCATAGAGTCTATGTCAGACTTATATTGATCCTCAGATGTTCTGGATAGGCAGTGAGGCAGATGGCCAAGGACATGACAGCCAAGTCTTCCATCCCCACATCTCTTGTTCTGCTCTTGCATTGCCCTCAGCTATTTCCTCTGTCTCTTCATTGTGGTGAGAAAAAAAATATCTATTTTTAGCGTAAGCTCCACTTCTGCAAAGCTCTCTGTCTATGTCCCAGCACACACAAATACATACACACACACACAGAACATTTCCTGTCAGACCAAAGTTTTCTTCGCAGAGGCCACGGCCCCCAATAGAATCCAGTCTGATTGGGTGTCCAATTCTGGTTATGACCTTTTAATCCTGATGGCTGGGGACTACAGGATGTGCATGTCTGTCGACTGGTTAGAAGATTTTCTGGCCGGTTTGTAGTTTCTCAAGGAGTCATTTTAAGGTTAGGAATCAGGGGTTAAATCAAAGAAAACTGAAAGGAAAAATGTACTGCTATACTTTGAACTCGTATTTAATCAATATGTGATCCTCATTGCATTCTGCTAGTTATTTTCTGGTAGAGTGCTCAGGTTTAATTTTCTGCTCTTTAAATCCAATATAGCCGATATACATGCAGTGGAAATATCTCAGAGTAATGTCTTCTTGTCTGAATTTGGTTAATCTTCTGCAGAATACAGATACTTTATTTTACAGGATCTTCTTATAATTAAAAACATATGTATTACTCTTTATGATATTTGTCTTCGGTTTATTTGGAAGATTCTTCCAAATGATTGCGTATTTTTAAACAAATTTCTGGGAAAGGACAGTTGCGAGCCAAACTCTAAATTGCAGTCAAGTATAAACAAAAGTGAGAAAAGTGTTTTAAATAAATACTTTGGTTAAACTTTTTACCATTTTCGTGATTAAAGGAGTTCATCCAACTAAAGCATTTACAGGACTCTGTGCATTCTTGTGAAAAACTAAGTACGCCCCGTAATTCAGTAGCTTGTAGAACTGCCTTTAGCAGCAATACCTTGAGGTAATTGTTTTCTGTATGACTTCATCAGTCTCACATCTTGCTGCATGGCAAAATGTCAGCCAAGCTTTAGCCGCAGGACAGATGGCCTCACATTTGACTCCAGAATACTTTGGTATACAGAGAAGTTCATGGTAAACTCAATGACTACAAGGTTCATAGAGCCTATTGCTGCAAAATTAGCCCAAATCATCATCCTCCACCACCGTGCGTGACAGTTGGTAAGGTGACATCGGTCCACAAGTCTTGTGGTTTGTTTAGATGCAACTTTGCAAGCCTAAGCTGTGCTGCCATGTTTTTCTTAGAGGGAAGAGGCCTTTTCCTGGCAACCCTTCCAAACAAGCCATACTTGTTCGGTTTTTGTTCCAATAATACTGTCATAAACTTTAACATTTAACATCATAACTGAGGTAGTGTCTGACATGCAGCTCTTTCTTTCTTTCTTTCTTTTTGTAGTTTCTCTGAGCATCTCACGGTCTGAGCTGGGGCTAAATTTGCTGGGACGTCGACTCCTGGGGAGATTGTGGCATTGTGTTAAGTCACACCTAAATGCTCCAGACCAGTAAACTGTCAAAACCTCTGGTTTATAGAAGTGGTCACATTTGCTGATGACCAATTAAGTACCTTGCTGCTGCTTACCCTCTTAATTCCTATGGAAGCAGTAACGGTCTTAATTTTTCATAGGACTGTGTAGAGCTCTGTGAAAACTGTGAAAACTTTCTTTTTTGCATAACTGTAGTTAGAGTGTAGTGTCACTCCAGCATCAGATATAAACTCATAAAAGTAAACAGGCACTTTTACTTAATTTTATTAATTTTATTTTTTTTTTAAATAGAGAGTGGACTTACCAGAACACTGTCTTTCCTCTAATATTACAAAAGTTCTTTCTTTAGAATCACCCTATGGGATTTTTAAGGGGAACTGAAAGGATAACTGGATATTTTGCTCATGCATTTAATGAGAGTATGATTCCTCCTGAGGGGTTGTTGCACTGAAGGGGCCATTTGCAAAGCAGCAGAGTACAATGAAAAGATGCTATTAGGTACATTGGGATTCAGTGGTTTGTGTGCTTCACCTGCCTCTGCTAGGACTTAAAAGTCAAGATGTGTCAGCCTTTCACTCTTTTTTGGAAACCATACATACCAGAAATACATAAAACATCTTAACCAAGCAAACATAGTCAGTGGACATTTGTGTGTGTGTGTGTGTCTGTGAAATTAGTGTCCCCTCACCCTGCAGTCATGCCCTGTGCAAGATCTAAGCCTATAGTCATGACAGTATGAGTCAGCACAAAGATCTTAAGCGCAGCTTTCTTGACCTCTCTGCTCCTCCTGTTCTGAATTTCACCACTTTGATTGAGTTGGTTTGAAGGCTGAAGAGCACATGCTTAATTCATTCTTCCCACATTATCTTTAATTCATTCACATCTAGCGAGAACATGGCAGGCAGGCCAAAGAAGAGAAAGGAAAGACATGCTTGCCCTGACTTCTTTGATGGTTTAACCAGCTTATTCACTTCACACAGAAATGCTTTATTCATCATATTTTCTCTCCCTGTGATAAGACACATTATCTTTGATAAAAGGCTATTCTTGTCATATGCATGATGTAATTGCACACAATTTAGAGAAAAAAAGGGAAAAAAAATCAATATGTGGCTGTCGTGCAGTGTTCCCAGTGTTGAGTTGCCCTAACCTGCACATGTGTTGGCTGTTTCCCAGCAGGCTTCTGCCTGGACAGCAATTAATGTCATTTGGACTGGAGAGGGACCTCGTGACTCATTACATATGCCTTATGCTCGAAAAAGCCTCCGAGGGGCCTTCTCCTCTTGTGTAGCAACGCTGCCACTTGGGGGATGGCACGAGTTGGATAACGCTCTAATTATAAAATTCACTATGAAAAATGTCTTCTGCAGTGCTGGCAGGGAGGAGATTAAACTTTGTTTTGGCTTTAGTTTATTTTAACTTCTAGTGCCTACAGACTACTTAGTCGCTGCATGGCTTCTGTTGGGTTTTGCCATTTGAGCAGTATTGTTTCAGTGCCTGCAGTACAAGTTTTTGAAGTTTTATTTCCTGAATGGCTGCATTTTATGTTTTTTCCATTATAAAGAGCATTATCTGACATTATTTAGCTGTCAAGAAAAGCAGAAAGAAAGGCGTAAAACACATCATGTGCATTTTTATGCTTTAACTTGTGTCAACAGCCTCAGTGAATGGACAGGAAGGCCCATCTGTGCCTCGCACGGCTGATTCTGGTGGGCCTCCCCTCTCAACTACTGTAACCTGTTCACAGTCCTGGCTCAGTGGAGCGCGCACTGACAAATAGCAGGAGGGAAAGGTACGCAGAATGAGAGAGAGGACAGAGACAGCAAAGGCAAGGGAAAGAAACTGTTGATGGGGAGAGAGAGCAACAGGCAAGAGCTAGAGATATGGAGAGAGAGATGGAAAGAGGGAAAACACAGATAGAGAAAGAGAGAGTCAGTGCAGTGTGTCTAATCTCCCTTCAGGAGCGCCGGTGTAAGGACACCTTCTATGACAGATAAACTTACCTGACAGCAAGCCCAAAATGACAGACACCCACTGTGCCCGACTAGCCCCAGAATCTCCACAGCATCTAGCAGAGGGAAGAAGGCAGCACCTAAGTCTCATCTGGCTTTGGTGGGAGAGGCAGGAGAAGGTGGAGGGTGGGTGGTTTTGCTAGTGGGGGCAATGTAGCAGGGAGGTGAAAAGGAAAGACTGAGTAATGTTTGCTCTGCTGTGCTAAACAGAAATGGGGAATAAAGTAGCAGGAGTTATTTTTGTTTTCTTTTGCTCAATCTCCTCCTTTCAGACTGCTGAAGGTTGTTACGATGTTAAAGCATGGCTGGACTAGACATGCGAACTATTTGTCACCACTTCTTTTTTGGATTTAAATTGAAATTGCACTTACCGGATTCAGATTCCGTTGGCATGCAGTTTGCTGGATGGAAAAATTGTCTCTGCAATTGTACAAAATGTACCACATATCTCATTATTTGAGGTTCAGTGTGGAAGGCATTTGAACAGAGACATTTGACGGAAGGCATCAGACTAATTACACTTTATATTCAAAAAATTTTTTCTTCAGATCTGATGAGTCCCATCCCTGGAGTTTCCCTCCACATTTGAAGGTACATGTGCTGGTCTGTAATCTAAACTATGCATAAAAGCTCCACTTTGACATCACTCATTGGTTTTTTGACTTTTGAAGTTCATTTTTGCCATTTTGCTTTTTGGGGCCAGAAGAAACATGTTTGGAAGAAATTATGGTGGGCTAAATTATCGGCTAACGCTAGCTAGCATGGTCAGGCCTCAGTCACACAGGCCTACAGACCTGTTGGTGATCATCTGGCAACCACCGGTCATGACGGAAAAATGTATATTTCCCGACTGGTTGGCAAGTGGCTGCTGCAGGTTGCTGGTGTGAAATTTGTTGCAAAGTGGTATGCAGTGCACCAAATACCTATTTTGGTTGCTACTAGGTTGCTGCATTTTCCCACAGCTTGCGTGGAAGACGTCAACTTGTCTGCAAACACTTGCAAACTACTCGCCAAGTGGCAGTGAAACTGTGAAAGGTGTGACACAAACCAGGAATGGAGAGCTTTCCCCTTCAAAGTAAAAGTTGAGCCTTTTGAAATGTATTAGTTGCTGGTAAGACCCAGCTTTTAATTTGAAGGTGAACATTCTCTGCTTCTGCAAAGTCCGCTGCAGTGCAGCACCCCTCTTTGCAATCGGTTTCACCTACAACCTCCAGTAACCTCTCGCCAACCGATCATGAATACACATTTTTCCCTAGTGACCAGTGATTGCCAGGTAGTGGTCAACCTTAGCAAGATGTCTCTGTCTTTTGTGTAGAGGCAAGAAAAAACAACAAATCAGTTAATTAGTGCTAATAATAAAACAGTAAAGTATTACTCTTCTTCAATAATCTGTTAGTACAATTAACCGAACAACATTTATTTGTCATAGTTTCATTCTAAATGCTCCAAACGGCACCGAAACTACAAACACAGTCAAAAGGTCCAGTTCCATGATTTGAATTAACTGAGGTGATGCCTAACAGACAGCAAATGGCTCCCACCTGTCAATCAGTGCAGCCATTCCTCTAAGATTAAAGAACTTGAAGCTCAATTCAACTCAATTTTATATATACAGCACCAAATCACAACAACAGTCACCTCAAGGTGTTTTATATTGTAAGGCAAAGAGCGTACAATAATACTTTGTAGGCTTTAAGCTTTGATACCTTGATTAAATGGATGGCACTTCAGCATTGCCTTGCTGCTTGGTTTCCACCTCTTTCAGAGAGTGTTCGGCATGAAGTCAGTGCTTCTGGAGACTTTTGAGCAGTCACGGTTGCAGATACTCATTATGTGAGTTTTAGTGAGCGCGTGTGTGGCTTCTTTGCTGTGTGCGTGACACAGCAGTGATCCTCCTGCAGTCGTCTACGAGAGCACAGCACAGGCCAACCTGGGACAGACCTTGAGAGTCGCTGTGACATTTAGAAACGACCTCCCACTGTCTTGCAAGATAGACAATATATTTGTCACTTTCTCTGGCTCACTATTTTCTGCCCTCTGTGAACCTGTATGCAGTTGTCTCTGAATAGAAAAAGATAGAGATATATATGTGCCAACATATCTATATCAATTTGTCTGTACCTGACCCTATCATATTGGTGCTATGTGGGAAAATGTATGCAAGCGCACACAGGATTTGGCATTGCATCACCTGCATTTGTTGTAATGCCTGCTTTTGTACAAATATAGTCTTACAATTGCCTAAAATTAGAATAAAAAAAAAAAAAAGCTGGATTAGGATAATGAACAGCTTCAGTGGTTGTGCACTTTGACATTCTTAGTACAACACACATGCAAGGCTCCCAACGTGGAAGAAGGCACCTGCATAATCAATCATTTGGATGCCCTGATTACCACTAATGGCATTTCTCTGAATTATATTGGCATCTCCTCGCATTCCAATCACCTAGATTTCATGCCTGCTCTCTGCAGGCAGCCCTGTTAATTGTGAGAGAGGAGCGCTGCAATAAACGCTATCTGCTGAGCCTTTGATATGCACTTATCTTTTAGCAGTTTCATATTATGGAAAAGAAAATTGCCTTTAAAAATGACTGGTGCCTTATTGCTTTTGGGCCAATTAATTCCGTGAAAAATAATGCCTTTTTGAAATAGTGAGGAAAAAATAATTATGGAGAATAATTGACAGGGAAGGACAAATACAGAGGGAGGATGTAAGTAGATGTGAATGCAAATTTAACATTATTTTGCTGTTAATAAGTAATACTTGGTGATCTTTTTCAGAATGGGGTTTGACGACAGCTTGGCCTGAAAGTGTCCAAAGCATTCAAGAAGTAGGGCACTTGCCTCGACATTCCTTGAAGTGGGAGAGACAGACCGACCTAGATTTCCTCCTGTTTATTCAGCCATTTTAGGTGCTGGCTATTCACGTCTCCATTTCAGTGCTCCCTTTTCTCCAGCTCCATGTTTCCTGCTCCTCAACACCACTACTTTTCTTTCTTGATTGGTCACTTTTCATGTCCTACCTGTCCTCTTTGTCCTCCGCTCAGATCACCTCGCGGTCTCAAAAGTAACTCTAAATGCCACTGACACATTTAGACAGCTGCTCAGATGCCCCGTGCTGTTTTCCAGCAGGGAGTCACATTGTTTGACTTATCTCGCCAAACTCTGGTATAACCCACCCCTAAATTTCACAGAAAGCAATCACATTTTTACTAACCCTCAGCTGATAAGTTACTGTAAATACGAGTCCTCTCCATAAAGCAGAAAACAGCCTAACAATTGGTAAGACAAATGCTTCAAAAACATCTTTAATCAATCATCAGTGCTCATCATCTCTTTATGCATTCCAGGGAGTTCGGTGCAGTTCTGCTTGATTTAACACAGCTCTGATGCGCCGGATGTGGTCATGAATTAGAGATGAATAAATGCTAAGTGAAACTTGGACTGTAGACCAGTATCAAGCTGATATGACAGCCGTGCACACAGAGATGGCATATGCTGCCCAGTGTAGCTTCTGAACCATCACCACAGGAGAGTTTAGACTCTGCTGTTGCGTGCCCATTCAAGTATACAGCCATACATTAGATTAGATCTGTCAGAGGCTGCGGTGTGAAGTATGCAGCGAGCGGCCTTTGACTGGTTGTCACGAGCGCTTTAGTGGAACCACCTTCAAGTTCTAACTCCCCGCAACAACATATGCCCCAGTGTTTACCCATATTTTATGTCTGCAGTGAACTAAACACAGGTTCCACTTCCTGGTTTCTAAATTTTCTTGAAAACTTGTTGGTGCATCACTGGTTTTGTGCTTCACTGGAACATCTAATCCTTTTAATCTCTTTATTCACATCTGCTATGCTTTGTATAGCCTATCAAAAACCAGTTTCATGCGAGACTTAGAGGAGGATAGGTCATATCATTAAGTGTACTCTATCAGGTAATGCTGCTAATGTCAAGTAAAAAGACAGAAATACTGTATGCTAGCATGCTGCTGTTTTAATGTAGTTTCACTGTAAAGTTCTTCACTTATTAATTCTCACAGAATGTAATCTTGGAGCTGCCTTAGAGGCATTCATGAAGACATTACAGCATCATGGGTGCTCAAAACAGTTAAGATCAAACCATAGACTGTATTTAAAAGATGGGGATTTTTCCACAGGTGGTTTCCAGGGTAGGGGGTCACTGACTGGTCTGAAGGCCTGTGTGATTGGGGCTTTAGCAATTATTTTCATAGCAACTGCCATAAACCTCCAGCAACCACTCACAACCGATCAGGACATGTAAAATTTTCCCTCACAACTGGTGGTTGCCACATGGTCGTGGGGCAGGCTCTAGGTCTGTGTGACTGGGGCCTTATTCCCTTTATCCTACACTGTCACAATGGCAGCCAATTTAACATCATGTGGTTCGTGTTCACGTGACTGCAACACCTCAATACACAGTCTGTGGCAGAATCTGCCATCAACATGAAACAATAAAACTGCCTCAGCAATATGCTTTGTTCATAATAACAATGATTAACATTGTTTTAGATGTGGCCTTTTTGTGAAACACACCCTGACTCTGACATTAACCCTGAAATGTAACCGTTTAAATTCAAGGCTCGCAAAATCTAAAGTGGCACGTCATTTATGCACAATTCATCAATACCCAATCAGCAAATGAGCAACGCTGATAGATGGCAAACAGCTGCTGTAAACATCATCTGTGTGGCTTACGTTGGTTGCAGAAGTATTGTTTTTTTTACAGATTTCACGAGCTCCACTAATTTATCTCCATTATAACAGTGTTTATACCAACTGGAGATATACTTTATCTTCTTACTAAATCATAATCTCTCCAAGTTGAAGCAATTACGCTGCAAATGGTGTGAATTTAAACAGCAGCAATCGGTGTCTTATGTGCTTAGTGGGAGGGAGCGACCCACGAATTGATATTATCACAGAGAGACTTGGTGGATTTGAAGCTAAATGAATCTCAAATCAAAACCAAATGAGTCTCCTCTTCAGTAGACTCTTAAAAACAAAGAAATTGAAAGAAGACGGGGAAAAAATGAGGGTGGTTGGGACTGGGAGGCCTAATGCGCTTTCTTTTCAGTTAATCATTTTTCTGCAGCTCTCTTTGTCCACCTCACCTCATAGCCTCTATCTTCTNGACATACACTTTCATGCTGCGCATCTTTTCTCCTTCTTTCCATTTTTTTTCCTTTTGCCTTCATCCCTGACACCGCAGCAGGCAAGGTGGAAGATAGAGTCTTGATCCCAGGCAGGTTACCCTTGGCAACAGACCACCCACCCCTCTGGTACTGTGTTCAGGGCAATCCAGCTAGCACCAATGTTGGTATCTATCCTCCCAACCCGCCCTGCAGAGATCAGAGGAGGCAATTTTTTTTTTCTCCGTCTCATCATCTCCTGTAATTTGGGAACAAGCACTCCTCCTTTGTTTTCCTTCACTTCACCCTTCACGATCTAGACCAGACGCCGCCAGCGAGGGATCAGAACACCGTCTACTGTAGATGCCAGCCATTAGCATTAGCATTTCTAACACCTGTTCTAGTGCACGTGGGCGTTAGCACTTCTAATTTTAATGCCGCTCGCAGAAACAACATTGGACAAAGAAGGGCTGTGACAAAAAAAAACAAAAACAGCCATCTGTGTTTCTTCCGTGTGAGCGTACAAGTGTGTGTGAGTTCACGTGCACGCTTGTGTGTTTACATTCATCGGTCTGTCTGTTTGTGCCTGGAAGTGCGTGCCCGGAATAGTATGTTTATATAAACAGATGGATGAGAAGCTGCGCCTCGCTCTATCCCCGTCTCTTTGTCACACACACACACACACACACACACACACACACACACACACACACACACACACTCACTCAGTGAACTGCAGTCCAGGCTTTGCTCAGCACTCAAAGACATGTTTATGACTACAACAACCTGGGACAAGAGAGCAAGCATGTCCCCGCTGTTAAATATGACTGTGTAATAATAAGCCTCCCCCTCGGTTTTGAATTTATCTCTCTTGCTCCAATAATCACCGTCCATTTTGTTAATTG
>JASGAU010362818.1:0-10427 GCA_030220045.1 Australoheros facetus
GTGTGTGTGTGTGTGTGTGTGTGTGTGTGTGTGTGTGTGTGTGTGTGTGTGTGTGTGTGTGTGTGTGTGTGTGTGTGTGTGTGTGTGAGAGAGAGAGAGGCCGGTAAGAGAATCAAGAAACAGACAACATCCTCCTGCCGAGCAGAGAGAGCCTGAGGAACAATAAAGCTGGCGAGTGAAGGAAGCACACTGGCTGGAGGCCCACCGCTGGACAACGCTTGTTTTCTGGGATCCTAAATAAAACAAACACATGGGAAACACACACAGATGAAGACATAGGGAAATCAATATGGCTTTTTTATTACAAAAGGAGTGCATGAGGACCAAAGCAATTCAAGATGTAATCAATCTTTGAGGCAGTATTTGAGAGAACACAGATTTGTGGTTGCACTGAGGGTTTTTTCTTGCACTTAGTAAAACATGTTTCTCCTTGTGTAACAGGAATTTAAGTGAATTAAGTGTACCTAAGTTTAATGGTGAGGTTGTTTTGTTGCTGTCCAGTATTAGGTCAGGTACACATGTTTTGATGAATGTCGTCTTAAAGGTGCTCGTTGTTTGAGAATCCTTTTAAAACCATTTTAAAACCTTCTAAAATGAACTAAGCATTAACACTTGTGTTTTCTTGTGTTGTGTTGAGACTGGCTGTACTCTTGCATAATGCTCCTTTTTGACTACAAGATGGTGCATTGAGCTGAATCTCCAACATGTGACATACCACTAGACAAGACACATACGTAGCTTCAAGGTCTAAAAATTGTGTGACAAGCATTGTGACAGTGTAGGATCAAGTGAATAAGGCCCCAGTCACACAGGCCTAGAGACCAGTCTGCAATCATCTGGCAACCACCGGTTGTGAGGGGTAAATGAGCAGGAAGTTGATGGCAGTCACTGGGAAAATGATTACCAAAACCCAGTGTCTTCCCCACATTGTTGGCAAAAACCTCACTGTGATTGCTTATTGCTCCAGTCATAGTTTGAAAGGAAGTGATGGACTTGTCTGCAAATGCTGTCCAGCTGTAGTGAAATGTTGACGGTTTGCCGTCAAAGTAAAAGCGGAGCATTATGAAAACGTGTTGGCTGCAGTGCTAAAGAACAACTTTTGGCAAGTATTTGCAGACAAACATGAAAAACTACAGGCAAATTTGTCGCTAGCGACAAATGCACTCGCTAATCACTGGCCTCCTCGCCGGCCTTCAGAGTCGCTCCACCTCGACCTTTGGCCTCCTGGGTGGCTCCCAGAACTGCTTGGTTTGCCGTGTTCCTACCCATGACCCAGTAGACCCCCATATCTGTTTTTTGTTTTGAACTCTGGTGCACCCTGTTTTCTTTTATTCTGTCTTGCATATTATGGTGTTTGTGGTTTTCTTCAGTGTGCCTCCGTTGTGTTTCTGTGCCTCCTTAGGTCTCCATCTCTGTGCCCTCATGTCTGTATTGTCTCTGTCCTGTTCCCATGGTTGTCTGGTTTCCCCGTTTAGCTGTGTCAAGTTCACATGTCTTAGTCCCGGCCTCTGTCTTTGTTACTTCCTGTCATGTTTTGATTGTGTTGTGTTTTGAATTTAGTTTTGCTTCCTTGGTCTTGTCTTCAGTGATTAGTTTCAGGTGCGCTCTCCGGTGCGTCTTCTCTCCCCAAGTAACTCGTGTGTATATATTGTCTGAGTCCTCCTCTGCTCTTTGTCGAGCAGTGTATTCCCTGGCCATGTGTATTCCCATGTGGTTTCCTAGTTTCCTCAGTTAGTGTATTTCTGGCACCTGTAGCTGGAGTATATTTAACTTGTGTGATTCTGCAATAAATCTAGGTTTAAGTTCTAGTTCTGTCCTGCGAATCCTGCATTTGGGGCCACTTCCTGCCTGCCACTCAATGTACTCAATGTAGATTACCACGCTATACTACGCTGATGTGTCATTTTAGTTTGTGTGGGTTAATGTCACAGACTACCCTGACTTAAAATGTTCAAGTGTATCTGGACACTTTGTTGCTAAATAATGACCTATAAAAATGATGTCCAAATGTTGCCTTTTCTTTTCAAGTAAAGAAGTAGAGATGATGAGAAATATGAGCTATTAGTGCAACATTATGTCCTAGTTTTACAACATTTAATCAGTCTGCTGTCATTACAAAGAAACACTATGGTAATTATTTCACAACAGTCGGTTTGCTTCCTGTAGCAAAATAGAGTTAAAAGGCAAAGAACTACAGCATGCCCTCTTCCTTCCTGTAACAGTAAATTTTACAAAGCTATTAAGTAGGCCTGGGCTGTCTCTGGCCTCGGGCCGTTTGGTCGAGCCCACATACTTTTTCCGCTTAAACTGAGCTGGCGTTTTCCATCCGTATGTGGAGTAAAGAGGTGACCATCCAAGTGAAGAAAAAAATCTCCCTGACTGCACAGCAAGTCCAGAATGCTCTCCAGATTGGAGGCAAATGTTGTCAACAATCAGGAGAAGATTTTATTATCAGAACCTCAAAGGGTTCACCACAAAATGTAAATTCCCGGCAAACCAAGAAAACAGAGGCTGCTGCTCTAAAACAACAGGAAGCCACCTGAAATGAAAACTGTAGAGCGATGATGGAAAGTGTGGAGAAAAGAGGCACAGCTCACGATGCAAAGACAAAGATGGTGGTGTTCCTGTTATGGCTCGGGCATGTATGGCTACCACTGGAACTGGGAAACTGGTATTTACTGGTGATATAAAGATTCTTTGCATGAAGAGGTTGAAGTCACAGTCAGCTGACATCTGCGTGCTAACGGTGAGGAGAGCCCACAACAAGCAACTGCTGTGGCTTTCTGAAGCGAAAGCCTCTGAGAAAATGTAAGATGGCTGCATCTTCAGGCAGTCAGTCAATATTAAATCTGATCGTGTTTTTAGCTTAATTTGTATCCACCCAATTAGATACAGTATGAACCACGAGACTGTGGGTACCAGCCCAGGTCAAATGCAAAAGGAGTTTGGTAGAAGATTGCAAACTCCTTCTATCTTTGTTATATTAATAAAAAAAAACACACAAATGTGCACTTAAACCTGGTCATATATAATCATATCATGTATTCCTCGAGGCTGGGAAAGGGTAGCGATGCATAGCAATGTTACCCAAAACTATTAACTTATTTACAACTTCAGTTATGGCTCAGTCAGACTCTCTATTACAAACCATGATCATATTGCCACTTCACTCCAGCTACACCAATTACTGATTAATGACTAATTAGTTTACATGTGTCTGCATGTAAATTATATTCATGGTGAACTCACAGGACAGTTACACAGCAGTTTAGGAAATAAAAAATTTGGACAGAAATTTATTTTTTTCTTTCTTTTCATTTTTATCAAAGTGGTTCTTTAGATATTAATTTGTAACTAGAGTGAAGTTTTTCCAGGATTAATGGCATGAAAGCCCATATTTGGTGGGTGGAGGGGTTAGTAATGATGTAACTTATTGCGCCCTTTACTGACACAGTTTGAGTCCCACACTGAACTGGTGATATTTCACACTTTCTTTTGCACTGGTGTGCTAATTCATTGTTTGGTTAAGTTAATAATAATAAATCTGCCTGGTTGGGGTGAGACAAAGATGATGATTTGGATTAAAATACAACAGTTGCCACTTTTACAAAGCTCTGTTATTTTTGGTTGACAGCTACAAAATAGACTTCATATTGACATAAATTAGTCTAAAAGTCGAGCTGTCTGTAACAAAGAAAGATCATTTGTGTACACGTTCAGGGACAAATTTTGTAACTATTTCACATTTTCCAATTTTTTTCTGCAGGAGCCTCTGTTAACATGTTGGCTGGTTAGGTGATTATTTCTGTTGAAGATATAATCAGTTTGACTTTTCATCCATGTATTTTTGTGTGTGCATGTGTGTGTGTAACAGCCAAACCTTCCTACTGTTGCTTGTCTGTCCACTTAAAGCTCAGTAAACACTGCTGTGGCTTTACTGTGAAGCTATATCACTGTCATTAATACACACACACACACACACACACACACACACACACACACACACACACACACACACACACACACACAGAGTACTTTTATGACCGTATGCACACTGGTACTCCCATAGAAACACATTACCATACACCGACACACACACAGAGAGGTGCAGTCATAACAGCTCTGACTCGCCGGCCTCTTTTTAACACCCTGTTGGCTTTTTTTTTTTCTTTCAGTTAAACTCTGATTTAACTTGCTGGTGTGTGAGGTCTCCGTCTCTTTCTGTCTGTATCTCGCCGCTTCCCATTCATACACTACACTTAGTTTTCCTCCCAGTAGTCCTCCAGGTTCCTTTCAGAGAGTGTTGCCAGCTTGCCACAGGTTAGACAGAAATAACAGTCAGGCTGTCCAAGTTAAACAGCGACCTCGCCATACCATCTGAAAGGGCCCGTGCTTTCTCTGGGCCGCCCACTGCTCAAAGAATGCTTCTTTAGTTCTCTGAGAAATGGCAAAAAGTCTGCACACACTGTCAAACAAACCTGAATGCACATGGAAACGAACATACAGATGTCACTTTAACACGAGGACAAAGCAGACGAACACAGGCGAGCTCTCACAATGGTCATTTCAGTGACAGCCTCAAGCACACTACAGCTATTGTTTGGAGGGTTTGTGGGCCCCAAAGGGAGCGCTGAAGTGTTTGACTTAGACGAGAAGGGGGGGTCAGAGTGGATATACATGTCTGCACACCAGTGAAACTACTGCCATTCTCCTAACTGCCACCACCTGGTGAGTTTTCCCAATGGTTTACAGAACAGCACAACTATCCCTGCTATCCCTGCTACAGTACACCCACATACACACTCATGCACGTTGTTCCTGCTGGCAGGCTACTTTTGCAGAAGGTTGAGGTTTCCACATGTTTTAAATGCTAAGGAAGGATTAAGGTAACACCTGCATATAAGCCTTTAAACAATACGGAGCAAGTGAAGTGGTGAACTCCACATAAAGCGAATTCATTCTCATATGCTAATCTCAGAGTTTTCTATTAAAATAAACTTAACACTAAAAGTAAAGAAATTTGTATTTGGCTGATTATTTCTTTGGTGTAATAATGCTTCTTGGCAATAAATCTTACACTGCTGGGAAACCTGTTTATTTCCCCTTTAATGGAGCCACATTTGTAAGGAAAATGCATCTGTGGGTTGAGCAGCAGAGTTGAGCATGTGAGTTGCGCAGATGAAAAACATGTCACATCTTCTCGCCCAATGCCGAACAGCTGATTCTGCTATTGACTCTTGCTTAGTGTCGTTTATTGGATTGAATGATTGAAGTCTGAAGAAACAAGACATGCTGGCAATTTAACAATTTGTTAATTAAACAACCAGGAGCCTCAGTAACATGTGGAAGGAGCATACACAACCACAACCGGCTTGGTCACACACTGCTGTGGGATGGCATCCCATTCTTCAACCAGCATTTGTTGCAAGTGTTGGTCACTCTGGCACAGACAGCACGCCCAAGCTGATCCCACAAGTGTTCAGTGGGGTTGATGTCAGGCCTCTTGGCAGCCCTATGAGGTTGGAGACTGGCTGTGTGCAGTCTGTTGGTAGAGAGCCGTCAACCATATATTCCGACTGCAAATCAGTAGAAGACTGCCTGCAGTGATGACAGGGCGAAGAGACAGTCTTCTTGTGATGTCATCTTTTGGGATGTCCACTTTGTGGTCTGTCTCTGATGTCCCCCTTTATAAGTACTCACTTAAAATAATGCTGCTGCTTGGTTTTGCAAAACATCAGCTTGAAGTTGCTCTATGACACGGGCCCTCTCCATGTGGCATGCTGACACTAACCGACGACTGCAGCAGGGTCCATGCTCACAGGTAATGCTTATCAGGTGCCAGTCAGAAGCTCAAAACAAGAGTCAATAGCACAATAAGCTGTTTGGCAAGTTTTTCACCCACATACTCAACTCTGCTGCTCAACTCACAAATGCAGTTTCCTTACAAATGTGGCTCCATTTAATGGGAAATAAACAGGCTTTCCTACAGTAGTGCCAAGAAGACTTGTTACAACAAAGAAATATCGAGCAAACAAAGTCCTGTTATAGTAAAGTCAGTGAACAAGTGTGTGAAGTTTGATGGGTGTAGTTTGAACAGTATGCATCTATGGACAGTGAGCATCCTGAATCTCAGCCATCCTGAAGTCAAACTCATCTGAGATTTTTAGTAGATGCATCTGTGGTGTGAATTTGAACATCCTGGGTGACATTGTTCTCAAATTATAGCCAACAATAAAGTTTTTGTGGAACAGATGCCAGAACACCTTGACTTTTTCTTCAAAACAGCTGAGCCTGATGTTTGCCATAGAAAAAGTCCAAGATGGATTTCAGGATAACTACTGTAGCCCAGTTAATTGATAAAACGAAGACCTTGATTAAACTTTCCGCAAGTCCACACAAGGTCAGGGGTTTGATCCCTGGCTGCCCCAGTCTGCATGTTGAAGTATCCCGATGCATTTGTTGGAGTGCGAGTATGTGAATATTAGGTTAAAAGGTTAGGCTTGTTTAAATGTGTGTGAACGGGTGAATGAGACGTGTAGTAAGAAAGCACTTCGCTCAAACTGAGTAGAGAAGTTCTATAAGTTCTGTATCAGTACCAGTCCATTTAACTGTCCCTGTCCACAACAGAGTATAATCAAGGCTTTAAGACTCAGTCATGCTGGTCTGTGAGACTGTCCACACTGGACACAATGATGCTGCCAGTTAAATAGTACGAAGCTTATAGTGGGAATGCTAACATACTGTTTATCAGGTTTACCAGCTTTGGTATTCTAAGCTGCATGCAGTCTGTAGAAATCATATTGCCTGTTTAGTTTTTGTTTAGTTTTATAATAACTTTGTAATAAATTTACGTGGGAAATGTTACTATGAATGGTTTAAATTAAAAAATTCTGTCACATTGTAGCTGTGCCCCATGTACCCCGACATTTACAGGAACTCTGGTTTTATTAACATTTGGATAACAATCCCAAACAGGAAGACTGACCGCGAGTCATTAACTGCTACAGGAATCTCAGCCATGGTGGTCTTTTAATTGCTCAGACTTTACGCCGTTCTTGGCCACACAAACATTGGAAACCACATCACACATCCACAAGAATCACAGTGTAACTGAAATAATGATCCCAACACCAAGAAATTAAGTATTTGAGGGTAAACATTAGCATGAGTCACTGCAGAAGGGTTCGGTACTGTTCTGTACATTTAACTATTGTATACACCTGTATTTGGGCAAACAGCAGAGATACCACCGTGTAAGCAAGTGAGAATTGTGTCAAATGTACTTAAATTAGGTAAGAATATTGAGTTTACACTGTTTCTCAAAGTGGTGGACTGACTGATGGACTATCAGCCTTGCCAAATAATAGTTTTAGCATAGCTTAAAGCTAAAATGTTATATTGTTTTAAAGCAATAAATAATCCCACAGTTGATTAACAGTGTCATATTATCCAGAAAATTATGTAGCTAGCTTATCATTGGCTGTGATGCTGCACATGCCGAGCTTGTTAGCGATCGGTATAATTAAGCAGCTCTACTGTTGTCTTCTGTGTAGTGCTAAAGTTAAGCTAAATGTGTGTGTTAGCTTTGAAGCTAAGAATTGTTTCTAATAGGATTGATAGCCTTTCTACTAGCATCAGTTTTACGCTGGTCTTGGTCTCCATTTGTCATAAAATTGGCCAGTTTTTGTTTGTCTGGACTGTAGGAACATCCCCGTGCTATGAGACACAGGCCATTTATTGGAAATTCAAAGCATGACAAGAAATTTAGCTTTGATTTAAACACTGCATTGAATTTGCAGAGGATGTCAACAAAGCCCCCCCACTCTCCATACATCAGTTTAGTTTATGCATTTTGTAAAGCCACTGAAAAATCCCATTTTGCTCCTTTTTTTTTTTAAACTCTTTTTTAAAATCTTGCTTCTCTTTCCTGTTTGTAAATGAATGCATAGGCACCCGCCAAGAGTGAAAGTGATGACTGTGATAACACTAAATGCCTCTGTTAGTTTGGCTTGGATATAACTGGAAATTAATGGAGAGCAAGGAATAGCTGGTGCGACTTGGTGTGAAAACCAGTTTGCACATCAGTATTCTGACTGCCCACCCAAGAATCACTGCACCCTCACTGTAATATGTTATGTAGTTCAACAACGTACTTTTGACCTATCTCCATGCAAGACCTCCTTGTTTTTCTGCACTTTAATTGGTTACACTGGGAGCCATAATTCTGCACTAAACCACAAAAACACAAGAAACAAAGAAACCAGCTAATAAGAATTTAGTTTGCGCGCCAATTAAAGTCTGGAGTTTCAGGGTATTTGAGGTTGAGAAGAGCTGTAGAAATGACTCAGAGGGCAGTCTGAGTCATGCCTTTGACTTGATGAATGCTGGCAGAGTGAATGTTCTTAGTCTTTTTTACACTTGTATGGATACAGTGAGTGCTGACAGTGATGAACCTCTGTGAAACATTCTGATCGAATGTGAAAAAGAATTGTTATGATATATCAGCTGTAAATAAAAGTGAGCGGTTCAAGATGTTCGAGCAGTGGTTTCAGAGCGGTTTCTGTTGCACATGAATTTCTGGCACCTTTGCTTGGGTCGCTGGCTCGCATACAATACAGTTCCAACCCGAGTGTGGAGAAATTTTTTAGTAAAAAGAAAGACACTGTAAGTCAAGCACAACAAGATAATTATTTGGTGGCTCCAATTTTCTGTTTGACAATCTTGTTACTGGAGCAGAAGGTTGGGTGATCTTACTGTGGAAGTATTTGTCCTAGTGGCCACTCGTGGTATTGCAGTGGCCCACAAACTCTCTCCCGCAGCTGCAGACATGTTCTTCTGCGCTGTGTCCTCGATGTTCATCTGTCATTGACTGGTGGTAAAGAGAAGTGTTTAATGCTAATTTGTCCACTGACCAGTCTGTGTGTGTGTGTGCCCTGCTGTATTCTGTCTCTGCAACATCTTTCAGCTCGGTTGCACCCCTCACATGCGCTTCAAAACACAACTCGTGCTTTGGGTCGGAGACTTCAAGTCCAGAGACCGAGAGAATGGCATTAATCAGGCACAGATGACCTGCATTTGTTCCATGTGACAAATGCAGCCGAGAAGGAAAAAAAGGGTTGGCATTTGAAATTCAGATGTAAAGAGTGAAAATGGCTGGTACATTAAAAGGTTACATCAAAGCTAGCGGCCCAGTATATGTTTCTGTCGCCCCATCCTTGCCCTTCCTGTTTCCATATATATTTTCCAGTCAGTTCAAAGCAGACGTGGTGCAGAACAGTAAAGGACGTGACCTGAGGAAATAGGACGGTGGGCCAGGGGTGGAGAGATGTGCAGCTTATCAGCTGATCCCAGGGGTTATACAGTCGGCGTGGTGGAAAAACGGGGAATGCGGCAGAACATATATAGAACAAGGTTAAAGGAGGACATGTTGTGGATGCTCTCGGGCCATCTTTCCCCTCCTCCAACATTTAACCTCATTCTTCCTCTCAGGTCCATCAGACCTCATTGCTGCTACATGCTGAAACAAGGAGAGTGATTCAAGCCCTCAACAAGGAAACTTGAAGTATTGCCAAAGATATCAGTCTTCAGACAGGGTGTGGCCTTTCACACTGCCCTCTTCCCTTCACGCTGCTGCTCTCCAACCTCCCAGCTGGATGCTGGGAGCTTAAACTGCTCCACAGTACAAGAGCCGCCGACTCTCAGACCCCCGCTGCACTGTCAGAGCAACATTTTTAACCGCGATTAAAGACCAACGACAGAAGAAATTAAATGTCAGCGTCTGAACACTGAAGCATCACAGAGATTACTAATGAGCTGTCGTTAACGTCTAATTAATGTTACTTCTAATTAGTGTGACCTTAAGCGCGAGATTAGATGACAGTTGTGTTCTGTCAATGAAAACAGCAAATTCAACAAACAAAAGAGAGACGCTGGCATCCACTTTATTCATTCATTTCCTCTGACACAGCCAAGTGGAAACTCCTGATAAATTGTTCACTGGGCGGCCACATTAGAGTGCAGTATTTATACTTCTACTTTTCACTCGGTTATGTTGTCTGAAAGATTGAAATTTGTGTCCACTTTAATGGCAAATACTTCACTATGTTGACTGGATAGTTACTAGTATGGCTGAGCCTTTACACTGAAGCGGCCATTAACAGGTCTGGACCCGGTCTGAAACAGACTCGTGAACACGACCCACTCGTGACTGAAACAGTAATGGATCATTTTGTAAATTTGCTAAAATCCAGCATTAGGGGTTATTATCTATCTCGAGCAGGATATAGCTTTAGATCAGGGATCCTCAAATCCAGGCCTCGAGGTCCGGTGTCCTGCAGGGTTTAGATGTGTCCCTGATCCAACACACCTGAATCAAATGGCTGAATTACCTCCTCAGTATGCAGTCAAGTTCTCCAGAGTCCTGCTAA
>JASGAU010362819.1:0-10395 GCA_030220045.1 Australoheros facetus
GTCCTGTGCAGTATCTTAGCTGTTCCCAGTATTGCGCTCTTCTGGACAGAGAAGAGCGCAATACTAGAGCCAGATGCTGGAGCCACTCTCCCAGTTTGGGGTCACTTCCAGAGTGTTCCGATTACCACGGGGACCACTGTTACCTTCATCTTCCACATCCTTTCCAGCTCCTCTCTGAGCCCTTGGTATTTATCGAACTTCTTGTGTTCCTTCTTCTTGATGTTCTCGTCACTTGGTATCTATCACTATGACCTTCTTCCTTTGTTTGTCCACCACTATGATGTTCGGTTGGTTAGCCACCACAAGTTTGTCTGTAGCTGGAAGCCCCACAGGATCTTAGCTTGGTCATTCTTAGCCATCCTTGGGGGGGCGTGTCCCATTTTGAGCTCGGGACTTCCAGGTCATACTCGGCACAGATGTTCCTGTATACTATACCGGCCACTTGGTTATGGCGTTCCATGTATGCCCTGCCTGCTAGCATCGTGCACCCTGCTGTTATGTGCTGGATTGTCTCAGGGGCTTCTCTGCACAGCCTGCACCTGGGGTCCTGCCTGGTGTGGTACACCCCAGCCTCTATCGATCTTGTGCTCAGAGCTTGTTCTTGCACTGCCATGATTATTGCCTCTTTGCTGTCAGTCAGTCCAGCTTTGTCCAGCCATTGGTAGCTTTTTCTATGTCAGCCACTTCTTCTATCTGCCGGTGGTACGTGCCGTGCAGAGGCCTGTCCTTCCATGATGGTTCCTGTTCTTATTCCTCTTCTTTCTCAGATTTCTGCTGCCTGAGGTACTCACTAAGCACATGATCCTTTATGACCATCTTCCTGATGTATTCATGGATCTTCGTTGTTTTGTCTAGGATAGTGGTTCTGACACTCACTAGACCCAAATGGAGGACTTGAAGGCTGCATGTGAACTCAGAATGCAGCTTTATTGCGGGATACTCGGAAACTCAGGAACAGAAGCTCAGCATGGGACCAGTAATCCAACAGGCTGAGGTTCACAAGCAAACACAGAACAGGAAACTGCACTACCTCAGCAGGGAGCCAAAGACAACAACGCAACAAAGAACAGGGGAAAGATGCAGGCAATATATACACACACAAGGTACTCAGGGAGATAGGACACACCAGGGAGCACAGCTGAACTAAATCTAACTAACAGGACAAGAGAGAACCAAACTAAACAGGAAATGACAACATACAGACAGAGACGCAGAGTTGTCACAGGGAAATTAGATACAAATAAACTATAACCAAGAACATAACTAAGAAGGTCTGAGGAAACCAATAAGGAAACCAACCAGAAACTATAAAAAAAAACCATACAAACTCAAACCTATAAACATAAACTGAGAATGATTGGGAGACATTAAATAACAGAATTTGAAAATCCAAAAACTCACAGACCCAGGATCATGACCTGGGGCATACACATATTTCCCTACCAACAGGTGGTTTTCGGATGGTTGCAGACTGGTCTCCAGCTCTATATGACTGGGACCGTATTCACTTGATCTTCACACATCCAAAATGGCAGAAAAGTTCATGTCATATGATTAGTAGTCTCATGTCTGCATGTGGCTGAGGCCACATTGAGACATATGTAGAACACATGCCTTTCAACACTACTTTTCTTGTTGCAGCTGGTGTCTCCAGAAACATGTGACGACACACAAACAAGCACGTTTCACAGGGTGAAGACAACATTAACCTCACGGTCCAGTGAAGTATGCATGATTTTTCAGTTGACAGTCTATGCCGAGTACTCGCTGAACCTCGATCGATCTCTTTATTGGATAAAGTCTGACTTCACTTCTGCTCTAGTTTTGACACAAACTATGAGCAATAAAACACTTCACGTTGTTGAACTTGTCTGCAATTATCAAATACAGAAAAAAGGACCAGGAAACCCTTAAGACTAAGTAATTTGTCACTGACTTTAAAAATCATATATTGACAGGGTGTGCAATCATTTGCTCTTCTATGTCAAACAGTATCAGCTGCTGTTAACGTTGATAGTAGAATGACTTTGAATAATACATTACTACATGTTCTGTTTACTAATAATGTGCAGTGACTACAAAGTGGTGCCAAAATGATAAAAGATAAGATATCCACAATAGCAACAATGTAACCGTTTTGCATAAAAATAGCATTTTCTTTCTTATGTCTCCTCTGAACATTGCTTTTGAAATAAATCATGTCACAAATATTACAAGCTGCATAGAAGTTTTTGCATATCTCAGCACATTTTAGCTTTTTCTGGCATGGTTAAATATTGGACTGTATGCATAATATAGACACAGAGTGGGAAGAGATATGAATCCATTGTGTCTTTCTGTCACTATTTCAGTGTTTTTTTTTTTAACTGTATGCCCGTAGAGCTGAAGAAAGACAATGATTAGCCACATATTTTATTGATTATTGTCTAATTTTAGGTTATATTTATTAAAGGCCCAGGCTAATCAATGTCATAACAGTGAGCAATGTTAAATAGCTTAAATAAAACCTTCTTTTCACTTCCAACTTTAAAGTGCAAAGGATTTATTTTCGGAGTCAATTATGAGTAGGAAAAAAGATACACAAATATATGTGCAAATACCATCCATCCATTTTCTTCTGCTTTTCCTTTTCAGGGTCCGGCGTGAGAAGCAGGGTACACCCTGTACAGGCCAGACAGCCAGCCATTCAAACCTGTGGGCAATTTAGAGCCTAGAGCCACCAATTAACTTAACCCCACTAACTGCATGTCTTTGGACTGCGGGGAGAACCCGGAGAACCTGCAAACTTCACACAGAAAGGTCCGGACCGAGGTAGAATCGAACCCAGACCTTCTGGCTGTGAGGCAGCAGTGCTAACCACCATGCTGCCCTATGTGCAAATACCCCCCAAATAAATAAATAAATATATATATATATATATCTTAAAAAAAAACCTTTGCCTTGGACAGCGTTGGCCCAAACACACCAAGAAAAAGTATGAACACTTTTCTTTATTCATGATCAAATTAAATCAGTGAGGGCTCGTTGTGCGGTGCTTGTTGAACTTTTGTTTGACACTTGATATGTTTCAATTTTATGAAACGATCGTATAAAAAGCTTCTGAATGTGGTTGGTATTCAGCAGCAAATCAAAGCTGCAGTGTGATTTATGGAAAAAAAAGAGCTTGATGTCAAAATGGTGATTTTCTCCTACATATCAGTGAGAGCGAGGCCTTTGATTCTTTAAAATCAATTTGTCGTTGCAGATAAATCTTAATATTGATATAATGCCTTTAATTGATTTATAAGAATTGATTTATCCACACATAGACTCATAATTACTCGTCACGATGTAAAACAAACCACAATTATCATTTTAATCTTAATGCTTCATTTCATTCATTACTAAAACATATGATGTAAAGCAACGCTGACACTCTATTGCCTTTTTATTTAAGAGTCCTGACACACTGATCACAACATAGTGAGCGTTCAGAAGTAGACACTGAAACGCCGTCTCACGGTTCGTGGCTTTGAAACAGCTAAAATGACACTCTGAACTTGTGTGCTGTCTTTCATTACTCTTTGCATTGCGGCCTGGTGTACCATTTTCCAAAGGGCAAAGAGAGGAGCGAGAGCTGACCTATGCTGCAGGCCAGCTGCTTGTAAATAGACACACTGCTGTTGTCCTTCAGTAGAGAGACTTTCTCACTAGTGTAATTCATCCATGCTGTTCTCTGATTTACGAAGCGTCACTCGCAGACAGTCGGGGTGGTGCCTTTATCTCTACCTTGTCTGGGTAAATGAATTCCAAATGGCACGCTGCCCAGTTATTTGTCAGTGCATTTGTTATCGCTGACAACCACAACCCCCCTTTAAACAAATATAAATCTGTGGAAAACAATCGCTGAGCAAGATGCAGCGTAACCTTTTGAAATATCACGCTGGCCATCAGTTTCCGCAGCACATCATTCCCCCCCTACACACGAAACATGAAAGTAATAGCTGCATGAGTCGTCTTAGAAACAATTCTGCGCTGCTTCTTGTTCTAATGTCAGTAACTCGAAATATGACAGGATAAGTATGCGCGTATCATTAGACTGCGGGAGCTGCTTAGGGGTCCGATGACAAATAGTGTAGCTGCAGTAATAAAAGTAGTACATTTGAGATGCTTCTTCCATACGGCACAAGCAGACATGTGATGGAAGAACATTTGTTATGCAGAAGATTTAAGCTGAAACAATTGTGTGGAAAAGCACATTTCATTTAGAGGCTGTGAAAAAAGAAGAAATGACAGCTGAATTTTCAGGCACACTTGAGTGTAGTTACATGGGGGCTGGCAGGGAGCTGAGCTGCCTGCATGTCTGTAATTGTTTGTTGGTTTACAGTGAGGATGTGATAAAGTGAAAAATGCTCACAGGGTGTAAAAAAAACAAAAACAAAAAAGCATAAGAATATTTCTTATAACTAGCTAAGGCTTCTACTCGGGATTTAGCACTTTACAAAAGAAATCCTCAAACATTTCATAATTGACCCCAAAACTATCCAACAGAAAATCCCCAGAGAATGAATCTCACTGACTTGGACAATACCCTGATGTTTCCTAGTTTGACATTTTAGATTTTTGTTTTTTTTGGTGAAATAATAAATGCTCCATACATTATCATAACATTTGGTGCAGTGCCCATCTACAGGCTCTGAGTTCAAGAAAGTGAAAGTCAAAGAATGAATGAGAAGATGGATGTTAGAGTCCTGGTTTACATTAAATACTGAAACTACCATTTGAGACCACGAACCCATCAGGGAAGTGTTTACTGAGGTAATAGATTTAGGTGAGAAGTTTTCCTCACTGTTCATTACGTTTGGACCAATTTTGCAAAGGAATAACACCCTGCTCTTTTATACACCGATCAAGCACAACATTATTTATTATATCGCTTCATCATGGCACCTGGTAGTGGGGGGGGATATATTAGGGAGCAAATGAACATTTTGTCCTCAAAGTTCATGTGCTAGAAGCAGGAAGAATAGCCAAGCGAACCTAAGGATTTGAGCAAGTTTGACATGGGCCAAATTGTGGTGGCTAGACGACTGGGTCAGAGCATCTCCAAAACTGCAGCTCCTGTGGGGGGTTCTTGGTCTGTAGTCAAAAGTGATCCAAAGAGCAGCGGTGAACCAGCTGCAGGGTCATGGGTGGCCAAGGCCACCTGATGCACGTGGGGAGCAAAGGCTGGCCCGTGTGGTCCGGTACAACAGACGAGCTACTGAAGCTCAAACTGATGAAAAAGTTAATGCTGGTTCTGATAAAAAGGTGTCAGAATGCACACAGTGCATCACAGCTTGTTGCTTATGGGGCTGCACAGTCCCTGTCACCCACCAAAATGCCAATAATGGGCATGGATACCCCTGCAACAAAGGCTGTGCACCAATCAAGGAGTTTCTTGATAGGTGTACAGGTGTGCAGTTAAAATCAAACTGACGGTAGAGTTCAGAGACAAACATTGTTCAACCCATGAGTGATGAATATAATAATATACAGTAATCATTAGTCAGGACTTAGAACATCAACATGTTGACTGGTGTCACCAATGTGATATCATGACTCTGTGTATTCAGACCTGTAGCATGTCATATTTACTTTAAAATGTCCACATGAGTAATCCTGGAAAAATATTAAAGTCAGGTTTGCTGATTATAATGATAATAAACAGGCTGAGGTCAGAGGTCAGGTTGAGGCCAAGGTTAGAGTCAAACAGTGAGCACAGGCTGCATGCCTCGAAGTAACATGCAAAAAACAAAAAAATGCAAATTAATAACTTGCAAGATGACTTACAGAGCCTGGTGTGTTACCTTTGAGGCATTTCATGATACATAATATTTCAGCCAGTTGACCACTCTCACCAAGCTTTAACATGACTGTGTTCAGCCTCTGCAACACTGGAAAATCATGTAGAATAAAAAGTCCTATTTGCAACGGATTTTCAATTCATTAGTGCCACTTTAGCAGCCATTTATTGTTGATTTGTCATCAAGAATGACAATATGCTGGAGATTCTTGAAATGAGCACCTGCAGGATTTAATAGGAAGTGCTGACAGGTCAGCACACCTCACACTCTCACAAATACATCCAGGTAAATATAAACAGAGAGAAGATAAAGCAGCCTAAGCCCTTCAGAAGAACACTTCAGGGGGCGAACGGAGGTGGAACTAATCTTACGGTCAGAGTACGTTGGGGAGCCGAGTCTAAGGGAATATCATTCATGGGCGGACACAGATGACACAGAGATGTACGGCGAGCAGAGGCCGTGAGACAGGTTTGCAGATAACAGTGTGGAGGGCAGACGCCGTCATATTTGTTGCTGCTATCATGCAACTCTTTAAGCCAGATGCTGCAGCGTTGCGCTTTCTTGCTTGTTGCATCATACGGAATCCTAGAGATGGAAGTGAGTGATCAAACACAACAACATCAATGGGACCCTCACCCAAAGCTAGTGCTGCATTGATGTGCGAGTATAAGCTGTAACGTCTTATATAAGCGACAATTCTTTTCTGTCCTCCTCTCATCATCAGAATCTGAATTCTGTCTATTTAAATATGCAAAAGAGAGGAAAAACGGCTCAGACTGATTGATGGGACCTCACTGAAACAGACACAATTAGACATAATTAAATCTTGCAAAGCCTATGCTGTTTGCCAATTGCTCATTGGGAGATGATGCTATTTGCCAAGGGGCTTTGGTAATGTTGCACAAAACTCTTAGTCAAACAAAAGAAAGCCCTAATCCCTCTCTTCTTATATAGTGGGCCATTCATCCGAATTCCATCTGTGGCTCAAACAGATTTTATTTACAGCAAAACCACATGGCAGGAACAAATTGATGGCAGAGCAGGGGTGATAAATAATTCAGCAGCTCCTTGATAGGCATTTATCAGTTTTTTTCAGGAGCCCCGATTCTTCTTGGGTTAGCTCCAGCCTTATTAGCGTTATTGTTGAATTTCAGGATTCATTCTGCCATGTGAGGATACACCTTGACCTTGTCTAATGTGCAAGAAAACAGAGCTGACTCCCAGCATTTTTTGACCAGGGTGTTTGGACATTCATGTATTCATCTCCAGAGGAGTCCAGATGCTGAGATATTGTTTTTTTTTCTCCTTTAAACGACCTCATGCTGGGAACAGACAGTGGCTGGCTGGTGCTCAGTCTAATCCAAGGCAACTAAAAAGAGAGTAAACAAGCTGAGACACAGGCTACTTCTGGCAATACCACTCAAAATACAACAGGCAGCAAAACTGAAACCAAGAGCTGAAGTGAGAGGTTCAAAGCTTTTTCGAGGTCTCCTTAGGTCAAGCTTTTCTCAAAAACTGCGATGTTTTGCCTCAGTAAATCAAATGTTTACACTTTAGCTATGGTGCCGCAGCACAATGATCTCCGACCCGAGGGATATTCATGTGGTGGTGGGGAGAGAGGCTGTGGGTTTTGAAATGACTCATCTCGTCTCATTGCTGTTGGTTCGACTTCATCCTTTGGTTCTCGTCAGTTTTTGGCAAAGCCTGCGTTCAATTAGCCGATTACTCAGCGGGTCCGTTTACTCCTCTGCTTCCATTTCCTCCTTTGTACTTTGAGTCGAGCACTCCAACAGTTTCCTTGTATCTCTCGTGTATGACTGTTGCTTTTGCATATGCACGCAAGTTTCAGCATTATTTGAGTTTTGGATTTTGGACTGCTTTTCTGACTCTGCCTTATGGCGACGATGCTTTGTGGACAGATTAACTTATCACTTATTAACTCCTGGTTCAAGCTATTAAGATGGTCAAAAGCAAAATCAAAGAACATAAACAGAGAAATAATACCGAGTTGCAAAGAATGTGTGAAAACACTCGGACTCAAATGAACTGAGATGTCCTAAATGAACAAAATGTAAAAAGGGAAAGTGATCAATGAAGTCGTTGACAACAAATATATATAAAAATATTGGTTATGATTGGGAACCACAGTTGTATCTATGTTGAAACAACAACTAAAAAAAGATACTAATTGCTTTGATTTTGCCTGACTGACAATTAAAATGCTGATTCTTACACCAGTGGGGTCACCCTCGCTGCCCACTACTCGAGGCGGTGATCTTCTATATTTCTTCTGTCAGCGAGGATCACACTCACTCTGAGAATATTTGTGGCTCTCTGAAGTGGTTTTTAACCTCTGGTCCTGGAGAGGAGCATTTATTCCAAACAAACCCTCCAAGCTGTCTTCTCTGGCACTCCCAGAAACTGCCACCACTAATCAGAATGTAAATACTCTGTGGATGGGCACACTTCCTGCTGCGCCAGTTGATGCACACCAAGTGGCTGGATGTGATATAGAGACATGGACAAAGTCTGCCTACTGTCCTTGACAGGTTTTATTTTGACATGCTATCTCTGTGAAATCATTCTTTTTTGATTAAAAAAAAAAAGCAAAACAAAACAAACCTGTTTATTAGTAGATGTGGAAGAGAAACAGAATCTCCATATTTCAAGCATGTCTGCTAATTATGCAGCTATCCCTCAGGCCATATTCAATCAAACGGGCTCATTGAATTGCAAGTGAAGGCAAGACTTCTTCCTCTTCCTCTGCAAGAATGCAACTCTTACTGCATGTATTAAGTGCGAGCATCTTTACCCTGTGAAATTTAAACACTCGTGAGCGGCTCATTTCAGCGCAGGTCCAGAGTACCTCAGACCTGTTTAGAACGTAAACCGTAGTTGATGCCAATCTTGTGGGAGAAAATTAAAGCAAGCCGTTGCACAAATTAAAGTTAGGTTCCAATGTTGATTGTATTTTAACTTTAACAAGACCGGGGCTTTCGGGTAGCCAGGCAATTTCATTAAGTCTGTTTTTGAACAGAATGGAAATGGAGGAGCCAGCCCTCATAATTGACTGAAATGGAGCTGAACGTTTAAGAATTGTCCCTCGGCCCCCTCAGACCAAATATCGCTCTGCAATGCCTAGTAATTAAGAAACACTGATTGCCGTTTTAATGACTTCCTTCCAGTGCTCAGTATATTGGCACTGAACAAGGGACGCCGTATGTCTTTCAGTGTGTGTGCGTGCACGCCCGTGTGTGTGTAGGTCTGAGTATAAAACGGCTATTTTGACAGACTCTCTGGGGAGTCGAGGTGTCATTCTCAACCCATTATCAGACCGGATCCTTTTCATTGCCAGTGTCCACACCTCTGAGTCACAGCGCGCGCGTGACAGACAGATGTAAAGAGAGACCATTTTACCAAAGCTATTACGATCACTGGTTATTGATAAAAACATGAGGAATGAATGAATGCTTTCCCAGTGTGCGGTACTCATTCTCAGTCTCCTCAATTACTGTGTTTACTTTTATTTGACACAACTTGTATAAAATCTAGAAACTGAAAAATCCAACTTAGACACCTCAGGGTGCTGAGCCAGTGCAACTTTCAGATGCAACACCAGCCTGTCTGATAATTGCTGTCAGACTGGCAACATCACTTTTGTAAGGTAGCAGGAAACTATTAGTGTTAGTCCCAGAAACTGAGAGAGGTAACCTAAATTCAGCACTTTGCTTTACGCAGTAGCTTTGTTGGGTATTTTCTACATTCGGGCACTTAGTTTGAACAATTTGCAACAATAGCTCTTTGAATGTAGTATTGCACAAAATAGTTTAAGAAAGCCTCTTAGTTTAAAATGGTTAGGGAAGAGCCTTCCTAGAAAAAATAAATAATTATGTATCAGCAAAAAGACCAGTCACGCCATGTAGGAGCAGAAAAAATGTGAATACAGAAAATCTGACTATGCTCACCAAAAATTAGTGCACAACACAAAAAAATCATATGAACTGCAGTTTTATTTAAAGAAAAATCAGTATGTTTTAGTTTTCAGGTCAATTCAGTTCAATTTCATTTATAGAGCGCCAAATCACAACAAACAGTTGCCTCAAGGCGCTTTATATTACAATAATTACAGAGAAAACCCATCAGTCAAAACGACCCCCTATGAACAAGCACTTGGCAACAGTGGGAAGGAAAAACTCCCTTTTAACAGGAAGAAACCTCCAGCAGAACCAGGCTCAGGGAGGGGGGGTCATCTGCTGTTTGGGTTGGGGCTGAGGGGAGAGAAACAGGACAAAAGACACACTGTGGAAGAGAGACAGAGATTAATAATAACTAATGATTAAATGCAGAGTGGGGTATAAACTGAGTAAAAAGAAGTGAGTGCTGAGAGCAAAGTCCTCTATTGGGGTGATATGGTACTATAAGGTCTAAGATAAGACTGGGCTTGATTACGTGAGGAGAAGGATTTTAAACTCTATTCTAGATTTAACAGGGAGCCAATGAAGAGAAGCCAATATGGGAGAAATATGCTCTCTCGTTCTAGTCCCTGTCAGTACTCTAGCTGCAGCATTTT
>JASGAU010362820.1:0-20000 GCA_030220045.1 Australoheros facetus
GTAGAAGCTGCAATCAGTTTTTGGCAGCGACTTTTATATATTCTTTATTTATCAGGGTAAAAACTGTGATCGGTCAGATTTTAAAGAGAAATCTGGCCAAGAGGGCAGCAGAAATCAGAACATATATAACATTACACTCTATAAAGATATTTTAAGTGACCAAAGAGGACTGGATTTATTATAATGTACATGCAATAATGCAGAGTCATAAACATACTTGAAAAACAGGTAATTTCTTCATTTTATATATAAGCCCTGCATAGATCCTATTGACTACACTCTATTCACCAATATAAGCAAAGACATTACACATAAAAGCACATACAAACATCGGAAATCACTTTATGGCAGCCGATCACTTTATGGCACAACACCGGTTAGCTGCTGTTAGCGAAACTGTCTGTGAAGTGGATGTAACTTTAGCGAATAATAAACTCCCATATGATGTGAGAACGTGATCAAGTTGTTTATCAGGGACAGTGATTTTTAGGACACTCGAGCCTCACATTAGTTAGCTGTGGTTGTTGGTTAGCTGGAGCTTGTCAGCTGTCTGGAGACGGGAGGGTCACATTTCTAATCTGCCTCTAAGTAAATATGGGGAATTAAATACATGTTTATGCACGTTTCATGTGTTTGAACCCTGACTCAGGAGATGAAGCCTGAGATGAGAAGGAATTTCTTTGGCGAAATTAAAATTTTATATATATTTTTTCCATTAAATGACCTCCAAATGACTGACTGTACCTTTAAGGCTCTTCATGTCCTCTCACTATTGTATCTATCTGACCTCTTAACTGCATACGAGTCCATGTATCCTTGGGTAGAGGGCTTTTATCTGAAGCTTTTGGTGGCTTTGAGGCAGAGCTCCAAGACTTGGTAACAAGTTGTGTGAAGAAATGAGGGCAGCAGAGCCAGCGGCCTCTTTAAATCTCTTTCTAAGACGTGCTATTATTGGAGAGCTTCTCCTGATTTTATTATATTTTTGTTTTTCCGGTGTAAATGTTTCCTGCCTGTCAATCACCACTGCAAACGAGAAGGGGCCGTCCCTGAAGTAACCCACCTGTTGCTCCTCCCACACACCTGCCCTGTCTCGCTGACCTCACTCACGTCCTCACACACAGTGCCACGAAGAAGTATCTGCCCCCCTTCCTGATTTCTTATTTTTAAAGTATTTGTCACATATACATCTTTCACATCATCAAACAGATTTTCCATATTAAAATAAAGATAACCCGAGTAAATAAAAAAATGCAGTTTTTAAATGATGATTTCATTTATTAGGGGAAACCTACCTGCCCTGTGTGGAAACATAACTGCCCCCTAAACCTGAAAACTGGTTGTGCTATGCTTGGCCGTAGGAAGTGCAGTCAGGCGTTAATGATAACTGGCAGCGAGTCCTTCACATCACTGTGGAGGAATTTTGGCCCACTCTTCCTTGGAGCCACATCGGAGGGTTTTCCCTCATGAACGGCCCGTTTAAGGTCATCTGAGCCTGACTTAAGTCCACACTTTGACTCGGCCGCTCCAAAACCCTCTTTTTTATTTTTCATTTGGAGTCATTCAGAGGTGGACGCGCTGCTGTGTTTCTGATCATCGTGCTGCTGCTTCAGGACACGAACTGATGGGCGAGCAGCTTCCCTCAATAAATGAAATCATCATTTCAAATTTGTATTTACCTGAGTTTGCTTTGTCCAATATTAACATTTGTTTGATGATCTGAAACTTTTACGTGTGACAAATATGCAAAAAAAAAACTAAGAAATACTTTTTCACAGTGCTGCGAATGACTTCCTCTCTGGCACCCTAATGCTGAGGGATGTAAATACCATCAGCTCAAAGAGCCTAAAAATACTGCTGAAAGCTGCCGGGTCCTGTGATTATTATGTAGGCGTAAATGGATGACTCCCTTTTACAATCCACAAACTCAGAGTCATTATAGTAATTACCACAGCCAATAGAAAAATACATTTATTGCTTCACAGCTGCTGATAATATGCTAAAATTCAGATTCAGCGCTGCTATGAAACAAACAGCTGAATACCTACAAACATGGAGATAAAGCAGAAATGAGATTGTACTACAATGAAATAATAAGCTCACCTCAGAAGCATTATTAACAAATGCTTTTTAATGGGAACGATTCTGGAAAGGGTCTAAAATGTGTGTTTGCAGATGTGATGTCTGATATAAGTAAATAAAGAGACCTTCTAATTCATGCTTGCAGGAGTCATTTGTCTATTAGTAAGAGAACACGCCTGCAAGAGGAATACAAATCAGCTCTAAACTGAGTCGTATCACCGAGTCCATCATTAAAGCAATTGCTTCTAAATAGGTGCTCAGTAATTAACAGTAAATGGTGTTTGTGGGCTGCTGTGTGCAGCATTTAGAGTGACTCCAGACTCATTACTGTGCCTTTTGATTTTCTTTTTAATCCCCTGGCTCATAAAACACTCACTCAGATCTATAATGGCATTTTTCCAACTGGAGAACATTAGTGAACAAAAACAGACTTTTTAGCACTTCCTTCTCTATTAAAGCGTCGTGCACTCAGTGCCTGGCAGTGATGGACAGCCCCTGCTTCCACCCTCTGCCCCTTTCAGATCCAATTTATTTATTGGCATAAGTCTCTCTGTGTCCCGCTCTTCTTTTTCCTTTCTCTAGCACTCTGCCATCCATCTTCTTTCTTTTGACCTATCAGTGATACTTTAATAGCAGTTGTAGGACAGTTTAACAGTGTAATAAAAGGCAAATATGTGAGATGATTTCAGCACTGGAAAGTAGATTATTATCTCTTTCCAAATGGCTTTGTCATCTATTTTCTGCTTTCACCACCACAGATAACGCAGAACTTCAGCTTTCAGACAGCCTCCATATGTCGCTGTCTAATCTCATTTTTCTCCATGCAGCAACCTTTAATCCTCCTGTTATTAGGAACAAAGGAGCGGACGACGCCCGAACATTTCATGCTACAAACACACAACTGGACCATTATTATATGTTGCATCCAACAAGCCTGGACAAACGTGAGCACTGGTTTGGAGCCCATTCTTTCCTTTAGCTGACAGAAGCAGCAAAAGCTCTCACTGCTCTTTAGCTTCCCACCAACTGTCTCTAGAGTTTCAGATGGTCCTTCCTGCTCACCGGCTGGATGCTAACAGTGTCTTTAAGCAGTTTGAGTACATGTTTTATTTTGATTTTGCTCATGTTTCTCAGAGGGCACTGAAAAACACAAGAAACACAGAGTGAGTAACTGAAGGGCTAGAAAACAGTAAACTGAGCCGACCTTTTGACCTTGTGTCTGAGAGACAGCAGTGCTGATGTAATTTGGGCTGTCAGTGATGGTAATATAAAGTGATCTTTTCACAGTGGGGGTGGGTGGGTGGGGATGGTGTGAAATGACTTAAGTATGACATCGCATGCAAGATGTTGATAAAAGCTGCCTTCTGTCTGTGTCTGCTGTTGGTTAATGATGCAGAAACACAGGAAGGGAAGTAAGAGTTAAAGCTGCTGAAGCACCTCAGATACCCACTCATACAGTGAAGAGTGAGAGGAAAGAGAAATATTCAATAATTCAATAAAACATACAGAAACAGAACAAAACCTTCAAACTGCTGGTGCGGCGCTTGTTTGTGTATTTGTAGCTATAATTTACAGACGTCCTCTGAACCTCTCGTTCATAAAGTTACTGAAAAGAAGACAGCTGTAAGGGTGCATCAGCTGTGTGTGTGTGTGTGTGTGTGTGTGTGTGTGTGTGTTGAATGATTGCGCCTGTTAAAAATGTGGCAGTGCAGATCGGGCAGATTATGGCTCGGAGCGTTCTCAGCCAGACGATCCAACACTGCGGAGTGAAATCATTTGTAACAATAAACCGTAGAGACACAGTAAATAAAATTTGATAAAGCATGTCCAGCTATCTCTGTGCAGTTTTAAACCAGCAGAGTAACATTTTGTAAAGGTTCACGCCCTTTTTTTCACACCTCCGTGGAGTTATTTCAGTAGTTTTAGTCTTTAAATTGGACACTGAGAAATTCATCACCTTATTAGTAAAATTTGTAAAGTTCAAGCTAAAGACCTAGCAATCAGATAACCCCATCTATCACTTGGCACCAGTGGGAAGGCAGAGCTCTCTTTTACCAGGAAGCAGAACCAGACTCAGGGAGGGGCTGGCTGGAGGGTGAGCAGACAGAGAAGAGAAAAAATAGAGACACAAGGACCAAACAAACTCCAGCAGAGACGATAGCAGCTGATGTCATGGTGGCATGTTGACCTGATCCAGCCCTAACGATAAGCTTTAGGGACGGTGTCTGTCTCCTGAATCCAGAGAGGGGCCTGAAAGCTGCGGGCTCTGAGAGTAAAGTGGACAGAAATAATTCCAGTGAGGACACAGTGACCTGTGACCTTAGTATACTGGACCAAGATGTGGAGAGGCGCGGGGCTCCTCGCCTCCTCCTTCCTCAGCCTTGGTTTTGAGTGAAAACAGACCCCGGTGAGAGCGGTGGGACTAAACCTGCACATTAAAGTTGACACCTTTTCAAACCAACCATCAAAAACAGTTTTTTCCTCAGCTGTAAATGTTCAGTGGGTGATAATTTGATGCTGATTCATCATCACTGCCTGCTTTCATCCTGCACACTCATTTGATCCATTGTTAATATGAAAATAATGGAGTCTAGCAGTATTTTTGTGACGCAGACAGGATGAAGAAAGCTAAATTTATCATTGCGGGAATTTTCTGCTTTCGCAGAAATGCGTCCACAGAATGAGTTTTAAACCATATCACTAATATCAGTGGGATTGTGGCCTCGTTGATTCTTTGAGGCTTTAAAATAATCTGTCATTCTTTCTGCCACAGCACCTGCTGCCGTAGCCCTCACACATCTTTACAAATGTGTCTGATAATGTTTAAAAAAAATGGTGCACAAATCACCGTTCAAGCGCCCTGACAAAAAGAGGAAATCTCTATTTAGTTCTTGCTGCTTGGATGTGATTGTTGCTGCTTTGTCTATTGATTGATGTACTTACAAATCTGACCGTGCAGAACCACAGCAAATTTAACAGCAGCAACCGCACAAGTGCTGCGTGCACCTCCCATCAGTTCTTCTGTAGGTGAAATTCATCAGCAGCAGAAACATTACGGAAACATCACTCCACGGGGAAAACAGAGAGACGGTCGGCCTTTCTCTAATCGATATTTTGCGGCTTTTATTTCAAACATGGCCGATGCTTTTCTATGCGCTGCATCATGTATTGACCCTTTGCGAGCTGAGAGAGTTACACAAACACGGCTAATGAGCCCATATTGATTGTGGCTGCTGTGACAGCTATTAATTAGAGACTGACTGGGAGCTGTGGCCATATGCTGAGGTGGGTGGAAAGAAACAGTCTATCTTCATCTGGTTGAACTCCTTCCTGCAAACCAACCCACGGCTCTGTTGAAACGCTTCTGTATTTAGTCCTGAAGGCTTCATGAACATAACAATCAAAGAATGGAGGACATGCTGTACTATTAAAGGGTCACCTGCTGTTGATCTGTCGAAGCGGAGAGGAGATTTAAGCTGATCACGAGCACCCCATCACTGCTCTGACACTTGGTTTTTGCAGCCTGCACACTATTCATCCATTATGCATGATTATAAAGCTATCCCTGAGAGGCTGCTGTTTAATGGGCTTCTGTGCAGAGACGAGAAAGACATGAGAGGAGAGAAACTAAAGATGGAGAGGGATGGAGAGTTTGCCTAATATCACTGGCAAATAGAAAAGCGGGACAACAGTCTGCACAGAAAGAGAGATGCAGGTAAAACAGTGAAATCAAGGTGCATGAGAAACAGGCCGCCCATGCTTCTCCACTTCTTCTCTCTGAGGACAGAAGGATGCCACACAGTCCGCACAGACACTATGAAGATCTGACTCATCATCAGCAGCAGACAGCCTCTCCAGTCTCACACACACACACACCACCTCCAACCCCCACGCATACACAAACACACATTTTCACACTGAGTAATAAGGCAAGAATAACACGAACATTACTTTATCCGCAGTTGTTTGCTCTGTCATGAAGTTGGGCGCGTAGCTCTGTAACATCAGGTGCGTTTCCTTTGCAGCGATGCAGCAAACTCTGCAATGACTTCCTGTCAGGACAAACCTGAGCCACTTCTCAAATCTTTTGTAATGTGCAGATAAGATTTGATCCTGAAGTCATAACATCCTATGTTAAAACTATGAAACCTATTAAATAATCACTGAAATCAAACTGTCTCCTAACCCAACTTAAATGTTCATACCCGTCGGCTCACGTACACCACACAGCTGTCGCTACAGCATCGAATTACTGTGCAGAAAAGTCCTCATTTCCATTCTTTCTGATGAATCGCTACTAGGAAAATAGGATTTAAATATTCATATCAAACTTGTCACTTTAAATAACACTGTTATTAATAGAGCCTCACAGCAAGAAGGGCCTGGGTTCAAATCTAAAGTGCATCTTCTCCCTGTGCCTGCGTCGGTCTGCGCTGAGTACTCCGGCTTCCTCCCGAAGACATGCACGTTAAGGTAGTTGGTGACTAAATTGGTTGAAGGTGCGAATGTGAGTGACTTTCTCTGTTAGTCCTGCGATACACACTGATCACTAAATGTTTTTACCAATTTGACCTTAAAGCTGTGTGTATGACGCTCCTCTTCACTGTGACGTAAAGACACATTATTTGATGCACATTTTATCTGCGTCAGAACAAGGCCAAAATTTCCGCCTTACTGGGCCGATCAGTATTTCACTAGTTCAGTGGAAATAGCTTCTCTCAAAGGATGACTGAATGACACTTCTTAAGTCATCACTGGAAGGCCAGAGTGGCCTAGAAAACTGAGCGATACTGGTGGCTGTCCCTTGAGACTGGCTGTCTCTTCCTTCTTTCACTTGACAGTTTTGTTTCTAGCGTGGATGCGGACGACAGGAAGCACGCACCAGCAGCTGCTGAGATAAAACAGCCCAGCCAACATTAGAGAAGCAAATGTCTTAAATTAGAATTAAAAAAAAGTGCAATTACAACAGAAGAAGTGAGAAGTGAAGCACCGAGAGGCACTGAAGCATCTTCAGCCAGCTGGGAAACGTGCTGAAGTCGACTCGCCACCCATCTGTGGATTTTGCTTCCTGAGACCTCCACCTGTCCTTGAGGGGCTTCCCCAGTTTAATTTTACTTATGAACAATGCCTCTGTGGACTTCACCTAATTTCACTCACAGAGAATGATTACATAATGTTCTTAAAAGGCTTCTCAAATAAGGAGCACTATTATATCAGGTAGAAATCCATAACTTTATATTGAAACCTGTGCAGTGTTCAATCCAGCTGAATGAAGGTAAAGCAGCCTTTAAAATGTGGCGACTCCTCCACATTAGATTTATGTGCCATATCTGAATGACTTACATAATCAAAGGTGATCTTAAACTTTGGCAGCATTAAAAAAAAAAGCCTCTTTTGAATGGATGACAATCAGCTACATGCATCATGGAAGTGGTTGCTACAGTAACGGGATCAGGAGGATGGTTGAGTCCTGTCGAGCCGTCGTGCATCAAGTGACTTTATGACTCACTGTGAGAAGCCCACACATTATTCTGCAAATTACCGCCAAATCCACGTGAGAAATGTGAAGGTTAAATAATAAATATTTAACAGTCATCGAGCGCGGCGCTCACACGGGCTCCCCGCAGCATCCGAGCGCATGCAAACGTCCATCGACGGATTTCTAATTGGACTTCAGACCAGAGTGAAGATGGATTTCCCTTACCTGGATGTACACAGGCTTCCTGAAGAACCCCCATGGAAACAGACCTCTGGCCATGGCAAACGCCGAACATCTCACAGCAGCTGCATTAAATTCGGCGTGCACTTCACATTCGTATCAGGCAACGCCTGTTGGAGTGACCCTGGAAAATTTCCTGATATAAATCATCATTATTAGTGTCGGCAGATGCGCGTTTGGGCGCCGGGAGAAGGAGCGGACTGAGCTGCGCCGCTCACTGCAGCGAAGTCAGACTCATGTTGGTTTATGAGCACTTCTGGGGGCGTTTTGGCCAATTACAGAAAGAGGATGCGCACCGGTTTCTAACCTTCCTGCGTTTCCTCGACAAAGGCGGGCCATTTGGTTACGTTCTGGTCCTGTTTTTGTAAATTAGGCCATGCGACAGATGGTGTAAGCTTTTTTATCTAATGCTAATATGGCACAGAATAATTATTTTATTTAATGTGTTTAATGAAAGGGTAAATCCTTTCATACCGCTGACAGCGCAAGCTTCGACTGAATGTTGATTTTCTGCTTCTGCCATTTTCTTCTTTCATTAACAGACTCATTAACTGGAATGCTTTGTATCATTAGGCTTGTTTTACTGCTTGGGATGAAACAGAAAATTATACATGGAGCAGTCATTAGGATTTATATCCCTATATATCTATATGTGCATTTAAATACAACCTGATATGTTTAGCTTAATAAAAGCTTAATAAATAACATCAGTTTCATAGACAAAGGTTATTATCTGGTTGCTTAGTTCAAACACTTTTGAGCTTTTACAAGTTGAAAATGGAAGTGAAGATAAACCAAATGATTTCTTTAAGTGGGAAAAGCCTGTAAAGCTATAGACTGTATATAAAAGAAGGACGTCTGTGTGAAACGTGAAGCCAGTGCTGAAGTGCTTTAAACCTGCATTCATTAAGTCATATTTAATACAGAATGATTTTGTAAACTGTGGTCCTTCAGTCAGATGGACAAGCGGTGACATTTAAATTTTTTTTTAAGTGTTATTCTCAGCCTCTCTGGTTCTTCAGATGCAGCATATCTTTAAGCTAAGGTATTAAAAACTCAGGGTGTACACGACAGCACGTAGGCTCACGGTGTCCCAGACACCAAATATTTAAATGCTTCAGAAGATAATCACTCTAAGATTTCAGTGTGAATATTAACTTTAGGATCTGGTTCTGACCTTTGACTGAAGTTTGGTCCATTTTCAATGTCGCTGCTTTTTTTGTTTGCCAACTTCCAATATTATAGTACAGCTTTACATTTTATTTTTTTAAACAACTTTAGTCAGAGTGTAGTATGTCATCTTCAGGTGGAAACCTCACCCCCAACCGGTTGCAGCCCCTCCCTGAGCCTGGTTCTGCTGGAGGTTTCTTCCTGTTTAAAGGGAGTTTTTCCTTCCCACTGTCACCAAACTGCTCATAGGGGGTCGTTTGATTGTTGTGTTTTCTGTGTAATTATTGTACGATCTTTACTTTACAATGTAACGCGCCTTAAGGTTTGTTGTGATTTGGTGCTATACAAATCAAACTGAGGGCAGCATGGTGGCGTGGTGTTAGCACCGCTGCCTTACAGTGAGCATGAGATCTATAAGGTCTGGGTTCGATTCCACCTTGGCCCGGGCCTCTTTCTCTCTCTCTCGCTGTGTGGAGTTTGCATGTTCTCCCCGTGTCTGTGTGGGTTTCCTCCCACAGTCCAAAGTCACGCGGTTATCGGGGTTAGGTTAATTGGTCACTCTAAATTGTCCATAGGTGTGAATGGTTGTCTGTTTCTTTGGCAACGTGTACAGGGTGCACCCCGCCTCTCGCCCTGTGTCAGCTGGGATAGGCTACAGCCCATCCCCCCTTCCTGTGACCCTGATCAGGATTAGAGGATGGATCAACAAAATTTGATTGAATTTTCCCTCTCAGTGGTGTGACTGACTAAAGCAGCAGTTGATGTCATGGTGACTGTGTTCCATCTTCTACATGTGAGCCTGTCCTTTAAAAAATGACCTCATAGGTCAGAGGTCATTTGTGCAGGCTACGTCTTTAAACTAAGCGACCTCTCACGGTCGTACACTAAAGGGCGTGCAAATAATTCCAGAGAAATACTTAATATGGATTTTCTCAGATTTCTGAAAAGTCTGTGGGGACTAAATGGCAAAGCTTGAACATTAAATATTAACATGCAGACTGGAGCAGCCAGGAATCAAACAGACAACCTTCCAGTTAGTAGGTGACCAGCTCTGCCTCCTGAGTTACAAACACATTAGACGCTGACATGACACGTGAAGCGTTATTTGAAAAAGTGGCCTGCAGTTTATAGGCCGTGCCACCATATCAGGCTTCGTTGTCTCCTGCCGCCTGCAGGGACGCTCATTTTGGAAACACTCTTATGGGGACAAGCGGCTGATTGGAGGACTTGTTGTCACATGCGTGCATAAACACTAATAATGCCGGGTTTGTTTGACTCTGCCCTGAGATGGGTTTCCAGCATTTTACAGGTTGTGTATAACATGGAAAGATAATTGTTAATTCTTTCATCGATAACATGATCCACAAGCTTTCCTACATGAGCTAGAGGGAGCTTTAAAAATGAGATGACCCATGCAGGGGAGCAAAAAACTCTCAGGGCAGATTTTTAATGATTTGTTTGGTAAAAAGAAAACAGAACAAAAAAACCCAAAACAGCAAGACACAATGCACAAAAATGGAAAATAATTCCTGGCAGACTATCACAGTCTCCCCGGAGAAAGTGACAGTGCCCCGGTGATGTTCCTCAGGGATCAGTCTCAGAGCTCAGATCGTGGATCAGCAGAGGAGAGGATGGAGAGGAAATGCCGGAGTAGGATCATGGACCAACACATCCTTGTTTTGGTCCGTATTTCAGAAAATTTGGCACATACGCTGCATTTTCTTTCACTGAAAACATTATAAAGCAGTGGTGTTGCATTAACAGGTGCAGAGCAGACGGATTCCTCTGTACCTTACTTTGCAGTGAGATGAGAGTTCTGTTTCTGGGATCTAGCAAAGAGATACTGTAAATCTGGATCTCAAGGGAGTGCCCCGGCAAAAGGTAATGGACACTCAGTTAAATGGCACATTAGCAGGTGCAGCACAGGCATTATCATCCATCAAAACAGACAGCTGTCTTACATTTTTGTGATTGCATTTCATGAAAAAACAAAAGTGTTGCAGAGCATTAAAACACAGCAGTTGGTCAGACACGGCAGCTTTAATGGCACAAGAGCTGGTAGACGGACTCTTTACAGAAACATTCAGAAACATTTTTCCAGTTGCACAGTTTATGTCGGGTGTGTAATGTGATTTCCAGGTTTGGCCAATTAAAGGCCATCATGACTGAAACTTCTGCAGCATTTAGTGTTAAAAAAAAACCCAGCTGTGGAGTGTATGGGGCACAAAAATGAAACATAACTGTGGTGTGCAAGTATTCTTATCTCTGATGGGCTCAACGTGGTTCTCCATCAGTAGAGCGTGGGGAGCTGGGGACAGCCCGTCTACCTGCAGTGATGGAAGCAGCGTTCACAATATGTCATATAACTGGCCTGTGGGCTGCTGTTGGTCCATCTGAGGAGGAAAATATAGAAAGAGCTGAAGTGAAATAGATCATTAAAAACAATGAAATGTGAACAATAAAGAACGTACTCGGAGTAGAACCACTGCTCCTCAAGAAGCCAGCTGAGGTGGTTCCAGTCTGGTTGCTTCCCTTTGGAGGTTTTGCACCTGGGAGGAGATGCTGAGGTCGACCTGAAATACATCTCATCTGCCCCGGGAATGTCTCCAGATCCTCCGGGAGGAACTGGAAATCGTTGCTGGGGAGAACGACACCTGGAATACCCTGCTTAAGTTCACATGACTTATCTGACACGCACTCCAACACATTTCTATAACCTGCCTCTCATAAGTTCACATCACACCATTTTTTTTCTTTTTTGAGGTAACAAGTTTGCAGTTTTTATTTGGATAAAATGTGTAAAAACTTAACTGTGCTTCAGTGGCTCAAACACAAGCTTTCATTCCCTCCTTGGGAAAAACATCTGCATTTCATACATAAATTAATTTATGGTCCATCCTTTACTGACAACAATAATTCAATAATTCATGTTCAGGTTGTCAGCTCACACCTGCTCTTTACCTCTTCAGTCCCTTAACATCCATCCAAACCTAATGAGACACCCGCACATCCACCAGACCTCCACTAATCCTCCACATCAGCATTCAGTGATTGTTGTGGTTATCATGAGCAGCATCAGTACATCTTTAATGGGGAGTATTTCTTTATTAATAGCTGCATTGCTGAGCGAGAGAGAGAAGAGACAAACTGTTGTGAGTCTTCCCCCTCATGGTGAGAGTTTTGCATTACAGGATAGATTCAAACAACGGCAACATTCAGAGTGAAAAAGTTTCATTCAGGAAACTTTCAGGAGCTTAAAAAAAAGAAAAAATCAAACCATAAAGGTCTCGTTTTTAAATCTTCTTCTTCTTGTTGTTTTCTTTGATGTTTTAAAAACATTAACATGAAGTCTTTAATGGATGAAAAGAAAGCCTTGATGCTTCATCTGCATGAGCCTCACTGATGCTCTTCGTTACCATCGACAGACTCACCGGACTTTATTTTGACTTCATCTCACAAAATCTGCCGCGTCCACAGAGCTCTGAACGAGCATTCGACCAAACTCAAAAATAGCCCCAAATTAATAATTTGTCTCTTATACCAAGCTGTTTCAGCATTTTTACAGCCTGTAAAATATGCTGCTTTTCATCTTTTTATTGGATTTTTTAATATTTAGAAAAAATACAGCAAGTTTAGCCTCATTATCAGACGTGACACTGTGAAAACTAAATAAAACAAGAATGCAAAGATTTGCAAATCTCATGAACCCATATTTCATTCCTAATAGAAAATGTAAACATATCAAATATTCAAACTTACTATATTTCAAGATGCTACAAATGTTTCCAGTTGGTGAAGTCTGGACTGCCGGACACAGAATTCCTGAAAAATACAAGGCTTTTCCTGGAAAAGATGTCTGGATGGGAGCACGTGCTGCTCTAAAACCTGTATACACCTAGAGTGATTTCTGGTTACCGAGCCCCTGCAATGATTACCATGATGTAATCATGCCTGTTTTTAATGCAATGCTGCCTGAGAACTGATTTTATCCTTTGCACACAGAGATTTCTCCACATTCATGGATGTTATGCACTGTAGATGATGAGACTTCTTTTTCATAATTTTACATTGAGGACCGTTGAGGAACAGGGTGGCTGTAGCTCAGGAGGTAGAGCAGGTCATCTACTAATCAGAAGGTTGGTGGTTCTCCTCCAGTCTGCATGCCAAAGTATCCTTGGGCAAGATACTGAACACCAAGTTTCTCTCTGATGCAACCGTCAGAGTATGAATGTGTGTGGATGTTAGATAGAAAGCACTTTGTAATAGAAAAGACAGTGCTTGTGTGAAGTGTGTGTATGAAGTGCATTGAGTGCTCAGCTAGAGTAGAAAAATGCTATGTAAGAACCACTCCATTCACCATTGGTTCTCAGAGTGTTCCACAGTTCGTAGATGCAGATTTTTGCAGAACCTCTGCCCATCTGAGAACCTCTGCCTCTCTAAGAGGCTCTTCTTATATCCCGTCATGTTACTGACGTGGTGCCAGTGAATCTGATCACTTCCAGTTGTTTCTTTTTAGCATCACTTACTTTTCCAGCCTTTTGTTGTCTGAGACATGTTATCATATATCACACATTTTCTCAGTTTAAACATTGATCTGTTGTGACTCAAATGTATGTTCATGCAGTTGTTTTTTGTTTTTATGTATATTTTGCACAGCGTCCCAACTATTGTGGAATTATGGTTCTGTCATTAAATTCCTAGTTTTAAAGCTTTTTTTCTGGCATACTCATGAACAGAAATGTAATCAGTCACTAACTATAAACTCCAGGCTGAATGTTAAACAAGGTCCACACTGTTCATATTCATGCAATGGTAGGTCTTCATGGAGTAATCTCTCAGCATTGACCACATATGATTTTTAAGTTAAGGGGCAGAGATTGCATTATAGAGTATCTTAATCTCTCTTCGTGCCTTATAATTCAGGTCAATTCAGTTTTATTTATTCAGCACAAAATCAGAACAGTCGCCGTATTGTTACCAGAAGGGCCCACCTCAGTCTGAGAAGCACCGATTTACTGTTTGCTGAGTGAAGAAGCTCACTGTGAGAGACGTGCTTTATTTTCACTGGCACAATAAAATCCTGCACATTGTGGAAATTCTTTGGGTAAAATTGAATATTAGCCTTAATCATTGCAACAAAACCTCCATTCACCTCCTCGGTCCATCATGCAGTGTGACCTCTCACACATGTTTGATCATTCAAAAACATTTGGAGAATTATTTATGGAACTGCATTCATAGAAATATGCTGGTCTAGCTTAAAGTTACGTAACAGATGGTGCGCACTGCTGTGACTGAGTTTTATGTAAATGTGATGACTAATGTTTCCAAGCTGCATCTGCATGTGAAATGGAACAGTGAGACAGAGCGGCCTGTCTATATTCAGTTTCTCCTCTGATGTGGATGTTTTTTAGAACATAACTTATAATAAATGGGGTTGTTAGGAGCAGATTTAGGAGGCTAAATATGGCAGATTAGCAAATCTCACATCTGCCATTGGAAGAAAGTCACAATACAAAAAAAAATCATAATTATGGGATTGTAAGTGGACATCCATCCATTTTCTTCCTCTTATCCAATTCTGGGTGGCACTGGGCAGGGCTAACAACGTATTATTACACAGTCACTGTTTTTACATATTTGTTTCAAGTGGTGATGATTGGTTTCCATGGACATCAAAATTTGTAGTTCCACCACTAAAAAAAGAAGAAAGGAGAAAAATGGGCTGAGATGTTGGTGGTACGCTTCACCTGGTGGCCAAAAGCATTTATTGCTCTGCAGTTAGAGAAGAGCAGCAGCTTCAGGCAGTACCGCGGGGCTCAGCTGAAGCTGAAGGAAGACAACACAAGAACCAGACGAGGAAGACAACACCGAAGACTAGAGAGACACCTGAACACAAGAACACAAGAGACGGATACAGCGAGGAGAACAGAGACACGGGAAGACAAGAACACGGGGAAATACAAAGTACTATAATAACTCTAACCAACAACAGAATGCAAAAATACAGCAAACCGAGAAGCCAAACTGTAAGAAAAACGAGTAAACACAACCAGACAAAAAACAGAACTCAGAACATTGAGAACAGTGAGAACAGTGAGAACAGTGAGAACAGTGGGCCGTGGCCCGGGACCCTGACAGAAGGACTGAGAACAGAAAACAGGCCTGTGGACACCGAGCTGCAGGATCGGCCTCAAATGTGAGTCTGTGTGCAGTTTTTGAAACGTTTCAGGAGCACAGGGGCGCTTTGTTGATCACAGTAAGTCAGCTTTATTCACTGACATTTTACCGCGCTGACCTTTTATGAGTCACTTGTCTAACTCGATTGGCCTGAAGGAAGAAGTGTTTTTTTTTAACTCCCAGAAAAACAGTTTCTATTTTTCTGTTTCAGAGTGGCACTGCTTTCTTTTCACATAAATATAAATGAGACTAGAATACAGCAAAATCTTATTATTGGAGTCTATTGTTGTATTACTTTGTAACTGAGTCACACAGGAAAATAAAATTAAATCAAAAACAAAAATACCCAAAACTCAGTCAGAATCTTGGATTAGTTCATATCTGATATTTGCATCTAATGGAGAATTATTCATGAAAACAGCCTGAGAGGCGAGAGAAGTCATGCAGAGGCATGTGGCAAAGCAGGACGATAACGTTTTACACGTTATATTGATTATGAAGCTGCCTGCATTATTTTATAATCAGTAGCTACTGATCAGCTCTGCTTGATACCACAGAAATATGCACATTTCCTCAGGTGCTTTCTCCCAGTACGGTCCAACATCAGTCACCTAAATGCTAAATGTGATCTGGGCAGGAAGAAAATGTGGTCTTGTTGGAGTTTCTGTTGTTTAAGAATGAATTCAGGACGCTGAGGGTGCAGACAGTGATGCAAAGGGCCAAATCGATGCTGGAGGTAAAGTTCATTAGCACAGAGATGATTGATGTGTCACTGAAACTAAAGCTATTAATGCTTCAACCATCAAAATCCATTTTCTAAGATTACAATAATGAACAAATAGAGATAAATGACAGAAACAGGTCAGTAACTCTGCTGTGATTTGTAGAAGGTGTTGTTCGTGAAGCTAATGGGTAAAAATGAACAAATCAATCAGTTTTATGGATTCGATGTGCAAAGCATCACTATTTACTGCCATCTTCAACAGATAATCAATACAATGCTCGTGGCTTTTACATTAAATATAGAAAGAAAGCTTATTTTAGCACAATCCAGACACAGTGGGAAACCTCTGTCTCAAAAATCTGATTAAATACAAGAAACCTCTTATAGGATGAGATTGTTATTGAAAGAAGGCAGTGTAAGAGACTTCTTCTATGAGTGAATCATGCTTCTATATGCTTATAATTCCATGCAAAGTAAAAGTCCATTTCTCTCCCTGCAGGCACAGACTACATGGACATACCTCCTATGGAAATGTAATTATGTGCACTTTTCTGAGGACCATAAATGATTCACGTGCAGCAAACGTCACATCAGGAAGTTCAGGAGACATTTTCTGTGTTTAGTGAGACGCAAACAGAAATGAGGTCAAATATTTATGTTACTCTGTAGCTTTTTTGCCCTGTTACATTATTTATTTAAATCAAATGGAAAACATTTAATATTTTCTCATAACTGTAATTCTGTATCTTTGTTGTGAACGGGCAGCGTGGTGGTGCACCGTGAGTACCGTCGGTTCCCGTGCCTGTTGGGTTTCTCTGGATGCTCCAGTTTCCTCCTACAGTCCAAAGATTTGCATGTCAGGTGACCAACCAGCTTAGCTGTCATTGGCTGCAGGTGCACAGGTGAGATTCGAGCTAAAGCTCTGAGCGGTTTGTCAGGGTAGAAAAACAATACAGAAACATGAGTGCTTACCAAATGTATGAAGGAATAAGAATAATAAAATGATTGGTATGAACAGGAACTGTCCAAGTCTCATTCTGCCTGATTTTCTTTCTATAGTGTTTCATGGAGGCGTGCAGGAGCAGATCCCAGGCTTACATGATGTATTATTACCATTATTTTGCTGTCACCTAATGATCACAGTATAACAGCTGTTCTTCAGTAAAGAAATATGTTTTAGTTGTTTTGGCTCATTGAAAAGCTTTGAGTAAGCACTGAGCTCTTGTTTCTTTCTTTGGCGCCAGTCTGGTGATCCGCAGTTTATGGTGTGTACTGAGAAACGGCTGTTTTCAGATGACTTCTGGGTATGTGCTGAGGTTTTGGCCTATAAAAAGCCAAATATGATCAGCAGTGCCTTTAAACTGCAAACAAAGCAGTCCTTTATGCTCCTCCACTGCAGAAAGAGGAGTTCATGCTTTTCAGAGGCTTCACGGGCAGATCTTCATTGGAGTTTTATAGGCATCCTTGCATCCTGTCTTCATTGCAGCTGCTGGCTATTAAGTCTGTGTTAACTTTCGGGTCTTCCACTGAGTTTTTCAGTCCTCGTTATGAGTAAGTGTCACAGTGAACTGACTCAGAGGGAGCAGGAGATGCTGAAAATTCGGCGGGACAGCGACACAAAGGCGGCCGAACTCGTCAAGATGGAGAGGATGCTGCAGCAGACCAAGAACCTGCTGGACAAGAAGACAGAGTCTGGTTCGAAGAGCATGGGATACCAGGAGAACATGGGTGAGCGCCACAAACAAAGCCTTCTAACTTTATATTTCACTCATAAAAATTCTTGTTGCTGACTGTAATCTGTGGTGCTTGGTACAGTGGAGGACCTGGAGGAAAAGGTGCGCTCCAGCAGGCGATACAGGAGAAACTCCCTCCATCACACGCAGATGCTGGAGAGCCAGATGAAAACGGTGAAAGGCGAGCTGGTGGGCACGCTGGACCACCTTCAGGAGCTGAGGAACGTCCTACGGCGTTCACAGCAGAAGGCAGAAGAGCGCAAAGCTGCAATGGAGAAGCTGGCAGCAGGGCTCAGGTGAACAACCTTTGACCCCAATAATCCTGAAATCCTCTCAAAAAGGTGGTGCAGAATTTACATCCAGCGAGGCGGCACCCAGCCAGCAGAGAGACGGCAGGAGACGAGACGGCTCTCAGAGTTTCCCATCTCTGCAGTGAGGCTGTAATCTTCATCATCTGGACTTGATTCATGATAATATTTGACTGTTCTTCCTTCATTTTGACTTTAATATCAGTAAGTTTAAAGGCTTTATAGTGACGCACTGAATTCAAAGTATCTGCTTCTTTGTGCCTTCTGATGATTAACCACTGCTGCTTACTCCACAGGGGAAAATACATATATATATATGGAGTATTTGCGTCCTAGGAGTATATCCTGATAAACGTTCACTGTGGGTTGTTGGTGACCTCCACAATCATATGTTCCTCTTTTTATGCAAGTGATATAAACCTTATATTCATGTTATTTCTTCTTTAAATCACAGATCCCTGTTAATGAATAATATTTAGATTTAGTTTAAATCTGAATGTTATTTTATTAATTAGTCAGTGTGGTATTGCTGAATTCTTCAGAGCGTATTCAAATGTATGAACTGCTACTACATGTAATTACTGAAGAGTCTTTACCCACAATACAAAGCGCCTTGAGGCGACTGTTTGTTGTGATTTGGCGCTATATGAATAAAACTGAGTTGAATTAAACAGCCCATAAAGTCTTTGAATAGTGTGTGTGTGTGTGTGTGTGTGGGGGGGGGNTGTTGATACTTTATTGTGCAAAAATATAGATTTATGCAGTTTAACTTTAAACATTTTGCCACAGACGGTCTGAAGAGTTTTAAGAGTGACCGCGCCGTCTTATTAACAGAGAAATATGTGGAGTGCAGTGCAGACGTTTCCAGTGTTTCCAGTACGCCCTCTGGGATCAATAAGCTGCTTCTGTCTGTTTCCTGTGGTGAGTCATCTGGAAACTGTATTTGTATCTTCCCTGTGGCTGGGATGTTTGCTCATTTAGTTCAGCTTGTTTCACTAAGGGTCACATGCTGTGAGGCTGGGGGGGGATTTCATCTGCTGGTTTCTGATGCTGACAGATGCTTTCTGCTTCATCGTAACATCCTCCATACATTTGTAGGTTATGATTCTGATATTATGGATGTTTTAGAAACACACGTGTCTTTAGGCAGAAATCTATGACGACTTGGGAAGGAAACAAGACCACACGGGGCCATAACAAATACACAGATCATCACACAATGTTCCTGACAGATTAAGTTACAGATTAAGAACTAAACCCTCTTCTGTTATTTCTCCCTTTACACTGGAGCACAAGTCTGTTTGAGACGATACAGCAACAAGCCTCCAGGGGGCACTGGAGACATCTCAGGAAAAAAAAAAGGCACTCTGCATGGTTCTTCCTCTCCTGCCTTCTATCACATATTAGGATTTGCTTGCTTGTAACCTGATGCATTTAGAAATGTTCAGATAAGCTTTTGTCCAAAACAAAAATAATAATAAGCTGCTTATTATTGTAAAGATTGTTCTCAGCCTGTGGCACAACATTCACTTCCTCCATCCACATGCTGAAGTATCCCTAAAGCAGACTTATTATGCTTTCCTATAGAGTGCATCACAGCACAGAAACAGCACTAGTGAAGGTTACAGGTGGACTCATCGCTGGGCTTGTTTAGTCAGACCTCAGTGCAGCGTTTGGTACAGATCGATATTTCACTGCAGAGATTAGAACACACTGTTGGTTTTAACTGTGCTGCATTAATTTGAATCATATATCTCATAGATTCCAGTTTGTTTAGGTAAATGGGAGTTGAGTTATAAACGAGTTATACGTGCCTGGGCAATATTATTAGAAAACACTGCATATTGCTATGCAGATGACTCCCATTTATATTTATCCATCTCTGAGGCATAAAGGCCTAGATGACCTCTTATTTCCATCCATCCATCCACCCATCCATCCATCCATCCATCCACCCATCCATCCATCCATCCATCCATCCATCCATCCATCCATCCACCCATCCATCCATCCAATTCCACTTATCCAGTTCCATCATTCCCTCCTTGGTGTTTTCCTTGTACTGTGTTTTCCAGAGATTCCCAGTC
>JASGAU010362828.1:330-14441 GCA_030220045.1 Australoheros facetus
TATTATTAATAAAGTTTACCAATATTGAAGACAACATCCATTTGCATTAAAAATGAAAACATCAGTTAATGTATGTTTAGGGTCAGGGTTTGGGGTAAAGAAGGATGTTGAGATTTTATTGGTACCTGACTGAGTTTTTCAGTCCCTTTACTTGATCAGTTTTCTTTGTGGGAAAATAATTAGGTGTAGACTTCATACAAATCTGTATCCCCCTCTGAATCTGAGCAGGAAAATGGCTTGCAAATGTGGAACAGCTTTGTTTTGCAATGTGTAACGGTGATAATAATATTGATTTATCAGCACTGATAAAAGGAACCGATAAGCTTAGAGGCAAATAATCCCATGGACAATTTGGAACAGATTCTCAACTGGAGCCAGTTTTGATTGCCATCAGAAGGGCAACTAGTCAGGGAGCTCTTAGATACCTCTAGCTTAGCATATGTTGTGTAGAAAGATTGTCATCCCCTAAACTTTTATGAATAATGTTTTGATGTTTTAAGCAAGTTCTACAAGTACTATTGCACACATTAGCTCTCTGACTAGTTACATTTTTTTTTTTTTTTTAAAAAAGCAACAATGAAACAAGATGTTTAAAGAAGAAGGATAAAGGACCAGGGTTCATACCCAGGGCTTGGGTTCTCACTGGGCTTCCTAACTAACCTGACCTCTGTTATAAAGGATTTATACTTCTATGTTATATACGCTTTAGCAACATCATAACTGCAAATCCTTCTGAAACTCTAAGCCATTACCTGATTTGCACTTCTCTGGAAAGGTAACTACACACAGTCATCAACGAGTCACCTCCAAAAACTCTCATATATCAAAGTGATGCCAGACCAGATCAGCCCCGGAGTTTTTTGCTAACCTGTGTCAGTCCACTGTTTATGTCAGCTGTCAATATTCCAGGGTGAGAAGCATCCACCTTTATTTACTCTGGAGGAAGCTGGGAAACTTTGTGAAAGGAATCAAATATGAATTGATGAGTCAGTGGGGCTCACTTCTGAGTGATGACAGCGATACTGAGGTGATTTATTGAGGGAATGCTGAACTTTTCTGTCAGTAAGTGCTGCTGTTGTTGCTGCCGGTAGCTGCTGTTAGCCAGCATCAGTGAAACTGTCTTTAAAGTGGGAGGGCCGCATGTTTAATCTGCTGACAGTAAGTAATTATGATGATAAAACATTGGTATGATTCTTCGTAGCTGAAATATGTTGAGGGAACATGGTGGCTCCCACAAAGCAGCGTCCACTCCTATGTATTTTTAATGGATTAATTATAAATTTATGAGAATGCATCAATTTGTTGGAAGACGTAATTACACACTAATCAATATATATTTATGAGTACAATATCCTTTCTTCTCTACTAAATAACCTAAAAAAAAATTACTGACTGTACCTTTAAGTCAGTTTGTACTGAATTTGTACATTGATTTTTTAGCTTTGAATTAGAGAAGAATTACTGCTCAAAGGCTCACTGAAAACTGCATTAGCTGCACTGTTCGTAAACTAGAGCTGTTGAGGAAAGCAACAGAAATAGCACGTAATACCTCAGTGGTCCCTATAGGAACACTCAGGTGTCAGAGGTCATGGTCAGCAGCAGGATATCAGTATGTTGATCAAAGATCCATCTGAATGCACCTGCAGCTTCTCTGTAAACATGAAAAATACAGCCCATTGATTGAAACAAATGTTTCTGTTCTTATTTGTTGGGCGTACTCTATTAGAGAAAAGTCTGACAAGACATGATGGTTTTGGGAATAAATGGGAATGAAAATAAAAGGTTCTCTTGATTCAACCCCTAATACATAGTTATAATTCCTTTATATAAAGAGTAATAGAGATGCACACATAAATCACAGTGGAGCACTCAAATTGTTATTTTTTAAGCGCAACTGAACAATTCTGAGTACAACCAGTTAAATCCATTTATTTGATCTTCAGATAGCAACTCAAAATCTCCACTCGCTGTTATTACGATGGCAGCGAGCACAAAGCTACAGGATCGTGTAAACTTTTGAAATGTGTTTTACTGGCTAGGATCATAGAGTCTCTTCTCCAATAACAGTCATGTGGCTAAAGGCTTAATCTCTTGGTAGGCCTTGTTATTTTCTCTCAGCCCCTCATATCTCTACTAAAGTAGCTGCGCTCTTAAATCAAAATAGAAGGAGGAGGAGAAGGAGGAGGAGTGAGAGTAACAGGAAACATAGCTCTCATCTCTTAAACTCTCTCTCTCTCGCTGTTTTGAGGGCTGGGATGTGACTTTTTTGTCCTTCCGACTATGCTAGGATGTGGGAGGCTGATCAGATATCACTGGCTTGGGTATTTGCCAGTGCCGCTCGTTCATCTCGGGCTGCCCTTCCTCCCTCCGAGGCCGCAAAGAGGGATGACAGGTGTTCCTCCTCAAAAAAACACAACAGTCAGGTGCTCCCAACTCCAGCCCCATCACCAGTTAGCCTCCTGTAATTCGAAACAGGCTCCTGCAGCTCATTAGGAAATCTGGATCAAAATGCTCTTTTATCACTTGCTCTGTTATTTTTTTTTTTTCTTCTAAAAAAGCATGCTACCACAGCAGGGATAAGTTCTGGCATTAGTTGACTATTTATTTTCATGGGCTTGCACAGTGTTTATGGTTTGGAAGTCCAGAATGTTAGTCAGTACACAAACCCAACTCATACTGCTGTAATGAGGCTTTTTTGGGGGGGCTACTCTTTAAGGGACTCTGCAGGGACTCTGGCAGAGTCTCTGAGTCCGATGTCATTTGCAGCTAAAACTTTGTGATCTGCTTATAGTTACATCAAATTATTATCAATTAAAGTGAACACTGACTCCATTTTTTTAAACTTTGCTTTTCCCCCCCTCACTCTTGATAGAAGGTGAAAAAGCATATCATGTAAATTCATGAGCTGTTTTAACTCTTAATAGGAGGCGGTACAATGAAAGAGAAAATCAAGTTGGAGTTAATTCAGAAAAGAGCCTGTGACAGCTTTGACTGACAGAGATTTTTCCCACACGCCGTGTTTGATGATACCAGATAAGTCAAAATGTTGAAATGCCTGCAGAGTTCCTTAGAACAACTCAGAAAAGCCTGATGAAATGTGACTCATTTCATGTTTGACACGAGGCCAAACTGTGTTAAACGCACAGCGATGACGACACGCGGCATGCCTGCCGAACGCCTATTTCCAAACTGACATATTGAATGAAATCCCCCACACGCGTGCACGACGTGCTGACCGCATTCCCCCAGCCTTCCGCCGCTTGGTTTAAATAGAAGCATGCATGCAAGTGTGCGTGCATACTTTAAAAAAACAAAAAAGAAAAAGGATGTAAAAGGGCAGCAGACCGCCTCAGATCTCCGTGTCACTCATTTCTGCAGCTGACTTTTAAACACGTCACATCGCCAAAGTGTCAGATAATTGCACTGTAATTAATTAGCGGTCCAAGGAGTTTCTTTAAAAGTGTGTTGTGAAAAGTACAACGTGAAGTGTTGTGATGGCTGTCACCTTGTAGCAGCCGAACGCGACAGCTCAAAGTTATGTGAACGCTGAGCAGCTGCTGGGAAAGTGAGGGAAAAATTGAAGAAAAGCTGTGCATGTCGTGGCTTGATGGATAATATTGTTAATCACTTTCTGCACTAAAAAAAAAAAAAAATACAATAATTTAGACTGCAGAACAAACACACAGTTTTATGTGAGCTAATTTAATTTCTTTCTCAAGGGCGGGAAAACTAGCTGCCTCTTCAAACTTTCAAAGTATGTAATTTGGTGTAAAACAGTAGCACTTTAGGCGTTCTCCACCAGTGAAATTAAATGGGACCCTGCGGGGTTGTGTTGTAGGGTATTAAGTAATGTTTATTGATGTTTATTCTCCCAGGGAGCTGCTTGAAAAAAATCACTCTTCAGCTTTGATTAATTTCCCCCCTTGCTCCACGTAAACGATGAAGCCGAAGCAAAATCGCTCTTTAGCCATGACTAAGAGAGACTACAAGTTGAGCATCTCTCTTTAAAAAACCCTCATGCTGTTTTATGTAAAAAATGGACTGTGACCATGAGGATTTTTTTTTTTTTTTGAAAAATGATGCCTGGAAGCCTGCAGCTCAATTCATCACCTATGAATTTGAGCAGCTGGTATGTCTTCTTTTTACTCCTTGTGGATGAAGATCACATTTAACAAATTCAGTGTTGCTTTGTCATCATAATGAAGGGTAAACGTTAAACAAGTGGTGCCAGAGCTGCCTGGAAAACACATGAATTTAAATTTGTCTGCAAATTGAAACTTCCCGATTTGGCAGTTTGTTGTTAGACATTAACTGTTGCAAATAGGGTAGAAGAACAGTGCGCTGAAATATATATAAATACTGTAATTAAATTGTTTAACTGAAGACGAAAAACATCTTCTGTGCTGGTATTCACTTCCTCCGAGTTCACAGGAATATCGAAAGTGGAGCTTCTGTTTGTTTCCTCTTTGAATCACCTCTTCCTAAGTGTTCCTGTGTGTTTCCGCTTCACTGGCTCCAGGACTGACACCTCTCCCCAGATCCAACCATGTTCAGTCGCCATCTTGCTTGCCCCTTGTGCCAGCCTGTCATCTTGCCTAACCCATCACTCTCTCAGAGCACAACAAGTCCCCACCCGTCACATACGCGCACGCACGCACGCACGCGGACACACACAGCAGGTAACTTCCTCACTTCACTCAATGATAATATAAAATGAATGGCTTAAAGAAACCAATGACAGTGTTGCTATGACAACTTCAGACTGAAGCCATACATTTTTGTCACCCACCCCCCACCCCCCTTTCATGCAAATACACAGTCAGACAAACCTTTGGACTTTTGCATAATAAAGAGGTAACACTTAGGTGCAAGTTGAGGGCCACTTGTGAGACAAATATTCTGTAACCTCGCTGCCTTTTTATACCTGCCGTGTCATTTGTGGCAGTAGGTCTTTTTTTGATTTAAGCTACATGCGATAAGAGGCAGTGTTTTGCAGTGAATTTAGGAGCGCTAAGAGGTGCTGTTAGGCATGATGTGAGGCAAAATCAAAGCTCGGTAGCTTTGCTAAAATCAGTGTGAAGCACCGCATTGAGTGGCTTCTTGCTTGTATAAAATGACATTATTATAATGTCAGTCCTCGCTGCAGTCCACGTCAGAACTGGCCTGATTCATTAATATGTCTTTATTGGACTCTTGTTAAAAATGCAATCTGCACCTCTGCTGCGCAAGATATGATTATGATGGTTAAATTCTGCATTATTCATTATCTTGTTGTCCTTTAAACACAACTGGTTATTACTCAATATCAATTATCAAATCAGCACGACTGCTTCATGATTCATTGAATCTTATTATTCTACGAGATAATAAGATATTAAAAACCAACAAAAAAATAAAGACATTAACCGTGTTAACATTTTCCATTATCCACTGCTTAATACTTTGCCTGGCTAATGTCTGCAAAATATGGTTTATAGCACTTCTGCTTGTTCACTTCATGTTACTGATATTGTTCCATATTTCTTAACGTGCCACTTTGTCCGTATTAGAACATTTTGTTAAAGGCTTACAGCTGAAAATAATCCAACTGGCTAACAGAGGAATCTTGAGAAATCGTTTTCTAATTTATCTGTAAAGAAAACAAAGAAAACGAAACATCAATGACTTCCAAATTTTGCCTTGAGGCTGCTGAGCATACAGCAGATGCTCCCTCCCTAAATCTCAAACATGCCCACACAAACCGGAAGGCCCGACAATAAGAGACAGCTGTGGTTGTTAGAGGCCAAATCTGCTAATGACCCCCTGTCATATTCATTAGGGAGCTTCATCAGGTCTGCATGGCTGGACTGACTGTCGGGCAGTTTACCGCCTGTCGCTAACATCTGACAGCCACTTACACCCGCGCTGGTACTTACAGGTGCTCAAATGTATTATTTTCCTCTATTCTTTCCTACCGTTAAGAGTCAAAAAATATTTCCCTGTCCTCTGTGTGTTTCGTTGAACTTTCACTAAAAAGAAAATCATGTCTTTTTTTTTAGATAATTATATTTTTAACCTTTGCGGAACCTTGTCCTTGCCTTGGATAGATTTTTTATTTTTTTGAGTAACCTCTACTGCAACCCTAAGGGAAGCAAAATAAGAGAACAGCAGCTGAGAAGCTGCAACACAAAGATGAGTCAAACTACGCCACATCACACTCGAGCAGAATTTCAGTTCCAGCCTCTCTTCATTTGATACAGGAAGAGAAAAGTACTAGTAGATACAACATTTCTTGGAGGAGAGAGTTGCATCAGTCCTTGCACTTCTGACTGAAGTCTCTAACAGCGATCTTGCCTCATACAGTCCCTACCCCTTAACCCTAAGCACGCATTGCATTGTGGGATATCCTGTTGGATTATCTCCCTCTGCTGCTTGTCTGTTGGATGTCTTGGCATCAGCCATGTCCATGTTAAGAGTATGTTTTTCTCTGGTTCTCGCTGCCCTAAAAGAATGACGGGGCTCTGAAAGGCCTGGCTGTCACAATCCTTCAATAGCAGCCGGCTAATTGCTGACCCTAACAGGCCCAATTAGCACTTACAAGCTCGGCACAGGGGCCCATGGGAGCCGTCTGCGCAGACATGGGGACGAGACGTGGCCACCGCTACACTGTCTGAAGCACAAAGAGCGGCCACACTGCTGCCGTGTGGCTTCTCTTCTTTCTTTCTGTCTCTCTTGGCTTTATTACTCCTGCTGCCTCTCTCTCCATCTTCACCCATCCTTTAGTCTCTGTCTGCCCAGCCGGGCTCTTTGCTGAGGCCCCCAGAGCCCTCCTCAGAGAGATCCCTTGAAGTGTGGGGAATCAGAGGCAGAAGAGCGCTCTGGGAAAGCTGGCTGAGCGAGAAAAAGGGGCTCCGGCACTGAAGCTGGTATCACGACAGCAACAAGCGTGTAATCAGCCTTCTTTTAAAGTGGTTTCTCAAAGAGCATGAGGGCTAATGTGCACAACTTAGACTGATATTTCCGATAAAGCCCCACATTTAGTAACTGGCAAATATATCAAGCTTGCTGTTCCCTTTTGAGTGTGAAATGTGATAAAGACATACATCTCCCCACTGATAAGGAAAATGCGGGGAGGAGCTGGAGTGGTTGGCACACAAAAGAGGTCTGTCAGGACGTCGGGAGTTTGGTGATTTTACAAGCCATAATTCTCCCACTAAAAAAGAAGGGTGGGGAAAAAACTGCAGAGAGGAAGATGATTAACGTGAGCCGGACTGCTCGTCCCTCATCTATTCTGTTATCTTCATTATTTGGAAGGCATTAAAAGAGGCCAGAGATGGCAGCTTGGGGAGAGGGGCTCAGGAGGTGGGGGAAGTTCTATGTGCTGGGATACTAATTACAGTGTCCACTAATAGCGCCTCAAGTAAACCAGGCCAATGCATCTTGCTTGATGAGAACATGCATCAACCAGCTTAATTGAGAGTAAAATGAGGCAGGCGTGCCACAGGACCTATTAATCAACATTGATGAATGAAAGTGTAATTAGATGTGGAAATACAAAAAAGGGGGAAAGGAAAAGCAATCGGTTAACTTAAACTTAAGGCTACAGTTGTTAACTAACACGCTGCAATATTGTGCACATTAGGCTTTATCCTTCAGACACCGCTCCCTGCCCAACTTTTTTTTTAACTATGGAAAAATGTATAGGTAAGAGTGTGTTTGCTGAGGCATCATTTTGATTACGCAGATATTGTACTTCCCGTGCATTAATAGTGAGTATTGCTGCACCTGCAATACAGACTGCACCTGCTGCAGAATGCACACTCCAGCCTAATTAGTTTATTCGAAGCACCTCCATCAACTACAGCGCTTGATGCATTCATCTTTGCTGTCCTCGAAGCATTATGATCATTGCTAATATGGTTCACTTCCTGTTGCACTACCGTTTCTGCTTCCAGGACTAGATTAAGCAGGTGTGACACCTGGATTTACTGAACTATCCATATGAATAAGGTCTCGTCTGTGGCAGTGCACTTGAGGCGAACAGCCATCATCGTTTTTAATTTAACATGATCATGTCAACACTTTCAAGAGTTACTTAATGTCATGAGACTTGGGATCTGCGCATGATGTAGCGTGGCATATTCAGCCTTAATCTGTGTTTATTGTTCATCATATTTATCTTGTGTTGCAGCGTTTTCGCTCCCTGACATTGACATTCATTGCTGGTCCTGCGTAGCCCCATGAGCTATGTGAATAAACACAGCAAACACAACACCCTTGAAACGCCATAATCCCTTTTGTTTTGGTGGAGGCTCTTTTCGCTGTGTATGCAAGTGGGAAAGCCTCTCTGTCTTTACACATACACACGCACACACACACACATACACATACAGACATACAAACAAACTCGCAGGCACAAATCAGCACACACACAAACACACACTTTCCTCTCTCCGCTCACTTTCCCTTTCAAAAGCTCTTATCTATTTATAGACTTTGATATGTAAACCTATGAAATCTTACCTCAGGCGAGACAATCAGGCCTGTTCTTCTTCAATCCGCTGGAATCAAAAGACAGAAAGGGGAACAAAAAAACAGATGAGAAAAGCGAAACACAAAAGAGACACAATGTAAGAAGAGAGAGGCAGAGGCCTGGTTATAGTGTAGGGTTGATAATTACAGCCAAAGACAAGGCAGATTAGGACAACATTTTTGCCAAATGTTTCCTGAAGAGGAGACTGACAGAAGAAGCAATGTGTTTTATTTTTGAACCAAACGCTCACGTTGCCTCCTATCTCTTTGCATTACAAGAGCAGGATGGCGTTGCTCTGCTGGTGCAGGCTGGCGATCTGTCATGGAATGGTGCACCCGATATCCGAGACGCTCCATAATGAAGTGGACACTGGGGGAAATAAATGCGGCAGATTTACCAAATTTGGTGAACGGAAAGTCTAACGCAGTATAGCAGCACGGGGCATGAGAGGTCAGCTCCATTTTCTCCTGCACCCACTGACATCATCTAAATTGGCCTGGCTGAAATTAGCCTAACCCCCCCAGAATGACATATCTCTCCGCATAAGCCGTGCGGACGCGACGAGCGGTTGAACGTGAAATCCAAATCAACACATTGTTTTTGCAATGTCAGAAGCAGCCAGGGAATGACCATCACTCTCTGGCTCGGGGATATTTGTTGTCAAAACGGTAGTTCTGCAAACTGTTCGAAATAATCTAATCCTGTGAATCTTGACTCGTTAGGGTCATTATGCAGGCTTGACCTCGTTCTGTAGGGCTAGATCTCAGCAGAGCAAAGTATAAGAGCAGGCAGACAGGGCTGTCCACAGAAACACGTGGAACTTCCTCCGTCAATATGTGTGACGCATGCTGGCTTCAGAGACGGGTGGCTGCCTGGTGGAAGTAGTGCGACACCCGTTGACTTTAAAGCCCTTTACGCCCCCCGGCACCAAACAAGACAGCACATATACGATCTATTTTAGCAGGAGGGGGGAGAGAGAAAAACACTTTGTGGGGTTTAAGCGCACTGAACTATTGTTCTGTCCAAGAAGCCCTGCATCATAAAAGGAAATTCCTCACTGGGCAATTATAGAAAACACAAGACATGAACATGCATATTTGATGCTGTGTGTAGAAACCTATAGTCTTTTAATCTACAGCTATGTTTAACAGTAATATACACGTGACTTTAAAGCACAATACGGTTTAGAGCTGCATCCCGAGAAAACAGTTTGCTACTAGCTACTTTACAGATTGATAATTTACTTGAAAAAAATAATGAAGCCACTTTACAAATATGTGTAGTTATATTCTAAAATAAATCTGCTATACAGAAGAGTTGTAATGCAAAGAGATCAGAGGCAACCAATAGAAACACTAAAGCACAGAGAACACACTAATGTGTGAACAAAAATCATGCAAAATTAGTGCTTTGTATAACAATTCGGTTGAACTGTAAATTTACAGATAAGTCACGCTTCAACAGTGAAAGTATTAATTTCTCAAAAGTATAATCCAGCATATTGTCTAATAATATATAATCCCTTCAGATGCCTTGAGGCTACATTCATACATACAGAAGCATCAATTTATATGTTTTCTTCTAATCTCAACACTCAAAATGGAAATGAACTGTCATGACAGATGCCGCTTCCCTTTGCCAGTCTGCTAATGTTGATTTCACCATCATTTCCATCACTGCACCCCTGCACGGCCAAAGGAAGAGGCAATCCTCTCTGCTGTCTCCTTGTGTCTCAGAAATAATAAATACACTTTTTTTAATGGCTGACTTTATGTTGCTTTTGCAGCAGAGCTGTCGCTTGGGTAGTAACACTAAAGATGCAATCATGGCGGTCGGCGGGCAGAAGATGGACGAGTGAGCGGGACAGGTGGACAGGTGAGATAAGGAGGTTTTGTGAGAGGCAGTCAGGCCTGGATTTGTGTGGCTGTCCGCTACCGGACGCTTAATAGCTGATGGCAAGCTGTGATTGTGATGAACATTTTAAATCTCTGGTCCAGTTTACCTTGACCTTTTTCCTTCTTCTGTTGTATCACATTGCCAGTAGCTCATCTGTTGTGGAGTTAATGTCTTTGTTTTATTGTCCTCATAGTACAATTATTTTTTAGAGAAATCAAAAGCATGTCATGTTTTACAGTCTGTCTGCCTCGGCGTATTTCCCAATATTTCTTGCTTTTAGTTGGTATTAAAGGGTCAGTTCATCCGAATTACAGACCTATGTTCTCACCTCCCTCTGTTGCTATCTATCCATGCAGATAGGTTTGGTTTGATTTGTGTAGGTTTCGAAATATTAGTCAGTAGATTTCCACACCCGGGGTCTCCTGCAGTGATTCATCAGTGAAGAATCACATTTACAACAGAAGCTTCTCTTAGTGGAAAGCCAACACGAGTATCCGATCAGCATTCCCAGCTTATATCCAGCTTTTGACCCGTTGTCACAGTCATTCATTTTTGATTCAGTCTTAGTTTTCTTTTTATTATGATTATTATTATGAACATGTATTTTCTTTTTTGTTATTTTTATGTTTCATAATAATAAAACTAACCATACACTGTTCTTCCAAATATAAATTTTTTAATCAGCATTTTAAGATTTTTTTTTTTTTAGCAAAGATGGTTGACTGAACATTTTTCATGTTCCTCAACATAAATCCAACATTATTTTGTGTCCCTGAACATGACTTCTTATAAGCCCATTTTTACATGTAAGCCAAAAAAAGCCAAAAAAAGTTCACACTGGGAAGTTGTAGGTTGGTGGAGTAGTAGGTTGTGTTGACTTTTCACATAACTATGAATTTTTAAATATGTTATTAATTACAAATATGTCACTTGGTTAAATTCAGACATTAAAAACTACCTGGTTAATGTTAGGCATTAAAGGTTATTGGGTGAGGTTTAGAAAAATATCATATTTAGGATAAAATACAAAGTCAGTAAATATGTGATTCTGATATGAAATATATTTCCTCCTTACATGCATTACATAGAACTCTGTGTCCAATAACATAAAAAAGTACATTCATTTTTCAGTCTCACAGCTGTTTCCTTCACTGCAATAATTATTGCAATGAAGGAATTCGGTGCCTCTCTACCTGCAGAGAGCATCTTTTGTCAGATGGGGGCAGTGTCAAAAATAAGCGGTGCAATCAGTCTGCTGGTTACTCTTGCCTGAGCTGTTGTTGGTCCATCAGCGAAGTTATAATATATAAAGAGCTGATGTGAAACTGTCATGGTCCTGGGCCTTTTGCCCAGTGTTTTGTGTTTTGTTCTTTTGAGGTTCTGTCATTGTTGTGTTTCTTCTGTGTTCTGAGTTTGCCCATGGGTTTTGATTCTTAGTTATAATAGTCAGTTATTGTATTTCATTCCTGTTTCCCTTTGTTCTTCTGGTCTTCCCCGCGTCTCTGCATTCCAGTGTCTGTTTTGTCCCTCTGTGTCATCGTCCCTTTTCCTCTTGTGTTCTACAGTTAGTTGTATACCGTGTTTCGTCAAGCCTGCATTTGTATCATGTTTGGTGGCTTCCTGTTTTATTTTGGCAATCTCGTGTTTCCTGTGGGTTGTGTTCAGTTTTGCTTCCCCTGTCTCATTAGGTTCATTCAGTCCACCTGTCCTTCCAAGCTGTTTGCTCTTGTCTCGCTCCCTTGTTTATATATTGTCTGCATTTTCCTTTGTCCTGTGTGTGCTTCTTTTTCTGAGTTTTCCCCTTTTTGTTGTTCAGGGTTTCTGTATTATAGACCTTGTTCCTGCCTTGACTTTGGGATTTTGTATTTTTGTATATATGAGTAACTTCAGTATTAAAGCTGCACTTTAAGTTAAGTTTGTTGCCTCTGTGTCCTGCGTTTGGGTCCAACTCTGCCTGACACACAGCCCTACATGAATGAAACTGAGCTTTCAATACAATGAAAAGTGTCCACTGCAGCCACTGTCTGTCCTTCTCGTGCTCTACTCTTTGATGGGGTTTTTTTTCCCACACTTTCCCATCATTGGTGAACTCTACTATCACTCCGTATCTTCCCTGATGGTTGATAAGCCCATGTATCATCCAATCAGCATTTGACCGACACACATGAAAACCCCTTTCTGTAGGCAAATATGTATGCAAACAGTCACAATCGTGGTACTATAAATTAGGAAATTATTTGGTCACTAAATGATTAGCCACACAACATACTAGTATTACCCCATTCTAAGCAACACTTTTAAGCCATTTACATTTCTGTAAATTCTGTTTCATCTGTTGCATTGTGAAATAAATCTGTCTCCATTATCACAGCCATCACCTCTCCAGTCGCTGTTAGCATCATATCCCGTGTGATGTGAGCAGCTGATTGTGAATGAACCACAGGCTGGAGCAGAAAGTCAGGAGTTCGACTCACGCTTGTGGGTTTTCTTTTTCTCTTGAAATTCTTTTCTCGATAGAAATGTTTTAATTTCTTTTTTTGTTCAAATCAATAAAAAGACAGCATCAAAAAACTCCTGAACAAAAACTTTCTTTTGATGAAAACTCCAACAAGGACGTCCAGACGACTTTAAAGGAATGTGTCAAGCCAAGGTCAAGATGTGAGTGACAGCTTTCGTTTTGAGGTGAAGCACTGAGAAAAGACCATCAGCATCGAAATGTTTTCTGAGTATTATTACAGTGGGATACCATCTTATAAACTGATTACTAGCTGGCATGTTTTTATAGTTTTCTCAGCTGTTTTAACTGAATTCGGCCTAAAAAAAAATCCCATTGAATTAACCAGCATGAGGTCATACATGGATGATTAGGGTGTGGCAAATGGTACAGACAGGAGGCAGGCAAAAATGGGCTGAACCAATACAGAAAACTAACAAACAATGAGACGAACATAAATAAACTTACACAAAGGGCACACAAGGAAACCGCTGGGGAACATCAGAAAATTATGACACAATCTGTGTGGAAAGATGCACAGAAGTCTCTGCAGCTTACAAAGGCTAATAAGCAAACTGGTAACAGGTGGTGCAGAAAACTGTCGGGAAGAGAGCAAATGATGGAAGTAAAACTAAAGACAAGGCATGAGAACCAAGGGTTACAAAATAAAACAGGAAATAACATAAACAAATAAGAGGCTAAAACCATGAAAAGCTATATATATCTATATCTGGCTTGCAAAGGATACCTACTCTAGAATTTTCTGCAACAGGCGAATGCAGGCTGTTGAATAAAACTTTGCAGTAAAACAGAAATTAAGTTGATTTGTGCTTCTTTCACACATAATCCACAAAGCAGATTGTCAAAAGTGTGCACAAGGGCTATTTCTCTAGAAGAAACCAGTGCCAATGAATCTACTATAATTGGCAATCAGCTGCAATCAGCTACATTTTCAAGACAAATAAGTCAGCTCTCTCTTCAAGTAATTAATCATTCCATATCTAATTCATGAAAGCTTCTACTTTTGCCACGATAAATGCCTCCTATCACTAAAGCTTTTCCCTGGAAATGTTTTCTCAAGTGCACAGGGGGTGTTCTGTTTTACATTTGCAGCGGTTTGTTATCAAAGAACACAAATAGAAGACGTGCTCGGTAGTAAGCAGCTACAGCAGCTGTGATGGATCAGATAATAGGAAGAACTCCAAATAC